>APFE031368729.1:176430-199930 GCA_000404065.3 Pinus taeda
TTTTTTAGCTTTTCAATTTCAGTTATGCTTTGATTTCAGTCTTATTCATTTGCTTTGTTAGTTAGTTTAGATATCAACTTGCTCATATCATTGACAATTATCTCCGAAAGCCATAGCTTAGACTACCTGGCGAGGAATCTATGAATGATGTGATTTGATTTTAGTTTTACTTTCCTGCAATTAGATATCAACTTTCTCATATCATTGATGATTATCTCAAAAAGCCATAGCTTAGACTACCTGGCGAGGAATCGAACTATGAATGATGTGATTTGATTTTACTTTTACTTTCCTGCAATTAGACATCAACTTGCTCATATCATTGACGATTATCTCCGAAAGCCATAGCTTGGACTACCTGGTGAGGAATCGAACTATGAACGATGTGATTTGATTTTAGTTTTACTTTCCTACAATTAGATATCAACTTGCTCATATCATTGACGATTATCTCCGAAAGCCATAACTTAGACTACTTGGCGAGGAATCGAACTATGAATGATGTGAATTGATTTTATTTTTATTAGTTTGCAGTTCTTGATTTATTTGAGTGCAATAGCTTAACTGTTATTTCCGTATTTAGACAAGCGGCAGAGACAGTGATTTCATAATCAGTATTTCATCTTTTGTTTGATTGAAGTAGCTGCATACTTACACTTTTGTTTAAGTACTAATTTCATCAATAACATGTTTTGAGATCTTTTTAAGTGCTAAGTTTTGGAAGTTACCATTAGGGACATAAAACTTGTCTTGAAATCTACATCCATACTTGACCTTTAAAAGTATTCTTAAGACCTTAGAATAGGATTTCCATTTGCATTAGAAACTTTAGGAGATCAACAAAAACAGAACCCCAAAACAAAACAGAATCTATAACACAACGAAGTAAGAAAAAGGTTAACTAAGCACATATGGTGCGCCGCATTTCATCAGTTTACGATACCCAGATTGATAATTTATGTAAAGAAATTTAAGAAGTTAAATTGACTAGACAATTACCAATAATGGAAGTCACGAAAAGAAAAATATGACTTATTAACAACTTGTTGACAAGCTTCAGCTTCTTACCACTGCACATTCCCATCCATGTCATCTTGGGTTGTTAGAGAAAACATGATAACCTACTCTTATACTGTTACCTTTATTATGAAGCCACTAACTGATGTGGGTGTTGCATGAATCACTAATTAATTGATAAGTCAATTTTAAAATAATTTCTCACTATGAAAAAATTGTTGATCTAGTGTATGCTACATTAAAAAATCCATGAATTTGGTGACGCATGAAGTGGTGGTAAACTCAAAATAAAGACATATTGGGGCATTGGGGGCTCTGATCTTGTCCCATTTTCACTTATTTTTTGGTCAAGAAGGGAGAACCTCGATTCTACGTGCATATGCATATGGGGAAAAAGTGATTCTTTAGCCATGGCAAAGTTTCTTGGATTCAAAAATAATTTCCATTTGATTCTTCATAGTTTTAGCTTAATATATCGTCACCTTTTTGCAAAAAATTGACAAAGTGTTGTGTGTTGGGTTGTAATTTTATTCTAACAACATACTAAAAGACTTGGACATTTTTTCGATATATGGGAAACCTATTGAAGGACAACATGTCGAAGGCTATATGTGGAATTTACCTAAAGGTTTTATCTTGAGGAGTTACGATTTAAAATTCTACTTGGCAAGAATACATGGTAGAGATGCAAACTCATGTTGAAATTTCACCTCAGAAGTTTAGGAATGTTGCACAAGCTAATGTCATTCTTAAATAAATTAAGAAAAGGAGAATGAAAAGAATCTTTGTTGATTGAATTTGCAGAGGACTTGGCAAGGAACTATCATGCAATTTTATTTTGGGGGGAATGAAAGATTACATGGGCTGAAATAATTTTGCAAACCATTTTCCTACTCCTATTGCCACATCGGTGTTATGTCTTACAAGAGCAAAAATATTACAAAATTATATATTACAGAGCAATGGAACACATAAAATATTGCAAAAACACAAGCACAGAATATGCATAAAACATGAGAGAGATGCAGATATACATGGTTCACCTAATTTGAGCTGCATCTGCGGGGAAACAGCTAGTCCTTCCTTTTATATTATCCAACAAAATGAAGAGATACAACCTACAAAAGATCTGTTTTAATTCCCTCTTTGCTCTCACACAATCTCATCTCTCTTTCTCGCTCAGAATACACATATATATCCAGCCGCAATACAATTCCCTCATATATAGCGAGGGGTTTCCGTATAGGGAAAAAACCCTAAATTAAACATAATTTCTACCGTCAAATCATCTGCCTAATGAGCGGCTCAGAATGACTACGAAATTACAATATTTTACAAGGCAATTTTACTTCTATTTTTAGCTTCAGGGTTGTTTCCCCTGAACCCCTGCTAAGGGGGGACTCATAAAATCATCATCGCCCCCTGTTGGAGCCCCCTGATGGCAATGAAATGGAAAACAGTGTTTCCACTTCGTTACGAACTGGGGTCCAACGTGGTAATACCTATGAATAAAGAAAATAATCAAGCTCCACACCCAACAATCTCCCATTTGGAGACTAATGATAGCAACTCCACTACTGCTTCATTTGTTGTACAATGACTCCACTTTGGACCTGGTTGTTTCTCATCTTCATCATCATACTTGAGGACTAATTCAAACTGAGCAGAATCTCAGCTTCTCCCTGGTTACAGCTTTTGTTAACATATTTACAGGATTATACCTGGTGTGTATCTTTTCTAGCTTCAAATGTCCATCTTCCAACACTGGCAGTATGAAATGGTACTCAAGATGTATATTTTTAGTTTTGGAATGAAATGTTGAGTTCTTTGCAAGATGAATGACATTATGGTTATCACTATATAACCTACCCATCTCTTGCTTCTTACCCAATTCATTCAAAAACCTTTGTAACCAAATAATTTCTTTACTATCCTCTATAGTAGCAACATACTTTGATTCTATCTGTTGGGTGTGGAGCATGATTATCTTCTTTGTTCAGAGGTATCGACGCATTGGACCCCATTTTGTAATGGGGTGGCAACGCCGCTCATAATATTTGTGCTGCAGGGGGGTCCGGGGGGGGACGGCTGCGACCTTTGGTAGCCCCCCCTTGGTGGGGGGATCAAGGGCAGTGCCCATGAAGTTAAAAATAGATGTAAAATTTCCTTGTAAAATGTTGTAATTTCATAGTCAATCTAAGCCATTCATTAGGTGGAGATCTGATCGTAGAAGTTATGTTTAATTTAGGTTTTTTTTCTTTAGAAGGAAACGCCTCGCTATATATGAGGGAATTGTATTGCATCTATGTAGATCTATATTCTGAATGAGGAAGAGAGGGGAGATTGAGAGCTAAGAGGGAATTATAGCGGATTTGATGTAATTTGTATCTCTTCAGTTTGCTGGATAACATAAAAGGAAGGACTGGCTATTTATCCTTGGATGTAGCCCAAATTGGGTGAACCACGTATGTCTATGTCTCTCTTGTTTTATGTGTTTTCTTTGTTTATATTTCTGCAATATTTTATGTGTTCCATTGCTCTCTAAAATATAATTTTCTACCATTATCGTTGAGAGTGCAACAACACTCTGCAATTATGAAACCCAACTAGTAGTTGTTCCACCTATAGTTTACTCATACCCTATGTTGCTCCTCCTGTTATCTCTATCACATGCCATATCTGCATTTACATGTCCCTATATATCAATGTTTGAAACACCAAAGCATAATGCTTCATTTGTGGTACCTCTCAAATATGTGAGAATCCACTTCACTGTCATCCAATGTTCTTTTCCTGGATTGTTCATATGCATGCTTACAACTCCCACTACATGTGAAATATCAGGCCTTGCACAGACCATTGCATACATTAAGGTTCCAACTATTGATACACATGGAACTTTAGACATATAAGCTATCTCTCCCTGAGTCTTGTGACCCATCCCCTTACTTAGTTTGAAATTTCTAGCCAAAGGTGTAGTAATTGGTTTTTCATTTTGTATATTAAATATTTCCAACACCTTTTATATGTACTCACTATGAGACAATGTTAATTTGTGATTTTTCATATCTATAGTTATTCTCACAACAAGGATTTGTTTTGTATCACCCAAATCCTTAATTGCAAATTAATTTTCCAATTCTTCTTTGAGTATAGTTATTCTCACAAAAAGGATTTGTTTTGTATCACCCAAATCCTTCATTGCAAATTAATTTTCTAATTTTTCTTTGAGCACATTTATTTCCTGCATGTTAGAACCTACAACAAGCATGTCATCTACATACAATAACAATATAATATAGCTTCCATAATTTTTCCTTTTGAGATAAACACAATGATTAGAGTGGCATCTAGTATAACCTTGTTCAGACATAAACCTGTCAAATTTTAGATATCACCACCTTGGAGCCTATTTTAATCCATACAAACTCTTCTTCAACATGCACACTAGTTTCTCCTTCCCTTTGACCTCATATCCTTGTGGTTGCAACATATAGATCTCTTCCTCCAAATCCCCATGGAGAAAGGTTGTATTTACATCTAACTGCTCAATATGCAAATCTTGTATTGCTATTAGACTTAAAATAGTTTTGATTGAAGTCATGTTAACAACATGAGAAAATATTTCATCAAAGTCTATACCTTTTTTTTTGTGCAAACCCCTTCACCAGGAGTCTAGCTTTATACCTTTTCCTACCTCCATATTCTTCCTTCAACCTGTAAGCCCATTTATTCCGCAATGTTGTTTTACTTGCAGAAAACTTGAATAAGTCCCAAATCTAGTTATGTACTAAGGAGTCCATCTCTTCTTTCATGGCTAGCTCCCACTTCTTCCTAGTTTCTACCTGAATTGCTTCTTCATAACATTATGTTCACCAGAATCAACCAACAATACATAATATAATGAAGGAGAGTATCGTTCAGGGAGTCTACTTATCCTAGTAGATCTTCTAACCACTTTCAAGTGTTTGAGGTGTTGGTTGTTGTTGTGAATTTTTTTGCTGTTGATCATTATGATTTTTAGGAACCTTTACTTTTTATGTGATCTCATCAAGCACTGTGTATTCTCTGTTTTGTTTTCCTGTTTTTTTTCTTGCATCTGATCCTTATACAAAACATTTTCATTGAATATGACATCTCTGCTCCTAATGATTTTGTGATTTTCATAATCATAAAAGTGATAACCAAAATCATTAACGCCATATCTATTATATGTACATTTCTTTGATTTTTCCTCAAGCTTTGTTCTTTTTTCTTTATTAATGTGGACAAAGGCTTCACAACCGAAAGTATTTAAAAATAAGTAGTTTACCTTTTTACCTGTACATGCCTCCACTAGAATACCACCATCCAAGGAACTTGAAGGCCCTCTGTTTATTAGATAAACAACAATATCTACAACATTTTCCCAAAATTGTAAAGGCAATCCTGCATGCAATCTCATGCACCTTCTATGCTCCATGATTGTCCTGTTCATCCTTCCTGACACACCATTTTCTTGTGGTGTTCTTGAAACTGTTTTCTCTCTGTGAATTCCATATTCTAAATGCTAATAATCAAAATATTTGCTATAATATTCACCTCCATTATTTGATCTAAGACACTTCAACATTTTTCTTGTCTCATTCTCAACCAAAGCTTTCCATTTCTTGAAAGTATCAAATACCTCATATTTATTTCAAATACAATTGATCCAGGTTTTCCTGGTTGCATCATCAATAAAAGTAACATAATAGCAAGAGCCACCGAGAGATGATGCTTGATCAGGTCCCCATACATATGTATGCACAAGCTCTAATTTTTTGTTCTTCTTTTCTTTCCCAACTTTGAGAAATATGACTCTCTTTTGTTTTCCATAAACACAATTCTCATAGAATTCCAAATCAACATGCTTCAAACTTAGTAAAAAATTTCTCGAGTGAAGAATCTGCATCCCCTTCTCACTCATGTGCTTGAGCCTATGATACCACAATGTTGTATTTTCTCCTATAGAGGTTAAAGCATTAACAAAATTATAAATGACATTGCATAAATATAATGTACCAACCTTTTCTCCTTTTGCTATTACCCGAGCTCCTTTAGTGAACTTCCAGGTTTTATATGTAAAAGTAGTTACACAACCTTCACCTCCCAATTGCCCTATTGAAATTATATTTTTCTTTAGATTTTGAGCATGACTTACCTCATTTAATAGCCATTGGTTTCCATTCTGTTGTTTTATGAAAACTTTTATCCATTCCAATGATTTTACAGGGTTTATCATCACACAAACGATTCTGTCCAAAATCTCGTTGAAGATAATCATGAAAATGTTTCATATCAGGTGTGGCATGGAATGAGGCCCCTGAATCGACCACCCATGAATCAATAATATTTTCTAATGAAATAATCAAAGCATCTTGCAGCACATAACCTGTCACATTCACTTCATGATTGTTTTCTTGTTGCACGTCTCTTTCTTTTCCCTTCTGAGACTTACAGTATTTCTTTAGGTGTCCTTTTTTCCTACATTTCCAGCATGCTATCCCTGATATGGACTTGGATCTGCCTTTCCTTGACCTACTGTGATATCCTAGGTTCTTTCCTCTTTCCATTTTTCTTTCCCTAGTCTTTGCAATCAAAGCATTACCTGCTATCTCACCGGAGCTTTTTTGTTGCATTTCCTTGCTAAGGATTACATCGACAACATCATCAAACTTTAAAGTACTAGATCCAGAGACAGAGTTCCTAATGCCCATAACTAAACCACTCCAACTTTCTGGCAATGAGAATAGAAATAAAAGAGCCCTAAATTCATCATCAAAATTTACCCCTACAGAACATAACTGACTAGGAACTGTATTAAATTCATTTAAATGACCAGCAATCTATCGACCTTTTGACATCTTCATATTAAATAAATGCTTCATAAGAAATACCTTATTTGAGGCTGAGGGTTTTTCATATAGTTTGGACAATGTCGACATTAAACCTTTTGTTGTCATTTCCATTGAAATATTGAAGGCTACTGACACTGCTAGGCACAACCGAATTGTTCCAAGTGTCTTTCTATCAAGAATATCACATTCTATGTTTGACATACTCGTCGAATTAATTTTATTTCTTCTCAACGTTAGGTACAAATATTTATGATACAAATAATCTTCCCTCTACATCTACCACAGCTGGTAGTTTTGGCCGTTAAATTTTTCGACCCTAAACCTGCCATCTTCCACCATTTCTTCCACTCGAACCAAGAACCCTTCCCTCTTGCAAGTTTATCAGCCAAATAGACCTCCGGATTTGATACCATTTGTTAGAAAATTATATATTATAGAGCAATGGAACACATAAAATATTGTAGAAACACAAACACATAATATGCATAAAACAAGAGAGAGACACAAATATATGTGTTTTACCAAATTTGGGCTACGTCCATGGAGAAATAGCTAGTCCTTCCTTTTATATTATCTAGCAAAATGAAGAGATACATTCTATAGTAGATCTGTTGTACTTCCCTCTTCTCTTTCACACAATCTCCTCTCTCTTTCTCACTTAGAATACACATATATATCCAATGCAATACAATTCCCTCATATATAGTGAGGGGTTGCCTTCTAGGGAAAAAAAATCCTAAATTAAACATAACTTCTATGGTTAGATGATTTGCATAATGAACGGCTCAGATTGACTACGGAATTACATTATTTTACAAGGCAATTTTACATCTATTTTTAGCTTTGGGGGCACTACCCCCGAACCCCCGCCAAGGTGGGGACCCCCATGACAACGATTAAATGATAGGCAACGTTGCTTCCCTATTATGAACTGCGGTCCAAAACAGGGATACCTGTGAATAAAGAAGATAATCAAGCTCCACACCTAGCAAAAATCAGGAGCACAATTGTCCATCTTCTTTGTTTTAAAGGAAAAGGAAAAAGAACATAGTAATATGACCAAGTGTGTTCTATTGTGTGGTGTACAATTAACAATGCTAGGAATAGTATAATACTCATTCTACCAAGCAATATCTAATATTATTATTGTCATTGAGCCTAGATATGAGTGTAGATCCATTTTAACTCTAGATCTATTATGTGCATAGAAGGATCAAATCCTTGAGGTGTAAACTTTCCTCAATTTTTTTCAATCTAAAAAAGCTTAAATCTAAAGGAACTTCGCCCCTCTTTGTGTATGATAGATCCAATTGTGTGTGTGTGTGTGTGTGTGTGTGCACATGCGTGCACACCACATGTCAACTCCATGTTGAGCACAAAATAAATTACACGTTTCCCTCATACTGGGATATATAAAGAAACTCTTGACATGATGAAGCCTGCAATTATAACGAATTGAGAAGGTCAAATTCTTAAAATTATCAAATGGTTGCATGACTAGAAGAGAGGAATTGAGAAAATGTTGGAGAAGAAAAACTATAAAGTTATGTCAAAGAATTGGCTGATTGGGAAGGGAATAACCTTATTAAATGTTTGTCTCAAGGGGAAAGCACTTTTTCAACCTATTAATGTGTTAGATAGTGGAGTTGATGCTACATTATTATGGAAATTCAATGTATGGATAGGTCTAGAGCATCTTGTCTAGGTCATAATAAATAATGCAACTAAATGTGTGGCCATTAATATACTATTATTGAGAAACAACCCACGTTATTTTGGATTCCATGTGAAATCCATTGCACTGACTTAACGCTCGAGGACATAAGCTATGCTATAGACAATGGTTACAAAAGAGAGACAAAAATAGAACAATATGCACTGAAAAGCTATAAAGAAGAGGATTTTATGCTAAATTAAATATTAAAGAGAATTGCCTTGTGTTCATAGTTGCACAATAGAAAGGATGAACATGGATTCAATGGATTTCCTTCCAAAAGGAAAAAGTTTGCAATGGGATTGCTTTGAGGATGGAAGAAAAATATAAGCATGAAAACAAAAAACATCATATTCATTGCAATAAAAATCCTCAATCGAAGAGTGAAAGTATTCAATTGTTTAGTGTTTAACAAGGAAAACCTTTATGATAGATCCATCTCAATATTTGGAGGAATTAAGAAAAGGAGGTTGCAAATACTTAAGAAGAAATGAATTCATTACCATTTGTTGTTCCTTCAAGGACATACACGTTTTTGCATCACATTCTTAAATCAACAATGATCTTTGTTTCTAGTGTCAAGAGGGTTCATCACACCACATGGATTTTTTTTGAGGCTATACATTGCAATTCAGTTTGCTATGTTTATAATCACAGGTGAGGCTAGGAGGATGCAAAAAATATTCTTGGAAACCTAAAGTTATACCATATCCTAGATTTTCCTCGTTTGAAAGAGCCAATAAAACCTCTGAAATCAAAACCCATTTATACATCAGGTTTTTTGCATTTTCCAAATAATTTAGACACAATTCCATTAGTAAACAATACATTAGGTGGATTCTCTATTGGGTTTAAAAAAAATGTGTAACAAAACTAGATGTGAATATTAGTTAAATTGGGAATGCATTAACATCTCAGGTGCATACCTATGTTTAGATCCAGAACCTTACTCGTTAATCATATTTTCCTTATTCCTGTTCAATTCTAATCCTTGAAGTGAGATACTTTCTTTTTATGTGCTAGGAAACTTTCTTACTTGTAATCCATACTTGTGGATATTCCTTGAGAATAGTCAACTTTATGAAAGAAGGATTATCTCAACAATAGAATCCAAGTAATGTCACATTTTTCTGAAAATTCAGAACTCACTTATAATGTTTTTTCCCGAAAAACTAAAGTGCAATAGAAACTAGAAAATGTTTGAGAGCCTAAAAAATGTATAAAGCATATTCTTTTTTAGGAATAATTTAGTGTAAAAAATTTTAATTTTTTTCTAATATTGTTGCGTCAATGTGTATACCAAATGATACTAAGAAATTATAGTGAAAAATGTGTTTTACAAGTGTAGCATTGGGCATGTACTCTGCAACTAAACCTTTTTCATATCCTTCACAACAAAACACTATACATTTACCAATATCTCATGCCAAAGTTGTCCAACTCCCCAAGCTTCATCCCATATTTAGCAAGAAATAAATGAGCAAAAAAACAAGATGCAATATATATACACAATTTCCTAACAAATGAATGACTGAATGAACTTATAATTGTAATTTAGAGAGAGGGTTGAATAGTTTAGAGTGAATAGATTGGTTAACATTTAGTGCACATGCATCCCTCCCACTAATATAAAATCTCAAAAGGACACAACAACTGAGTAAGACAATTCCCAAGGAGAATAGAATACATCAAACTATCTCAAAATGAAGAGAAAATAATTTAGTGTAAGGAATGGAATATACCACAAACTTCTTGGCATTAGGCCAAACTACTTTGGGAAATTTTTTCATTGCAATCCACCAATTTTTATGCATTCTTCCCTCACTATTTTTTGCTAATCAACGGCAAAAAGTTTCCAAAAGTAGGTGAAAGAAATCAACAACGAGAAATGGGAATCAACTTTGGATATTTTGTAAATAAATGTATGAAAGTCAGTATGGAATGAAAATGTACAAATGTAAAGCCCCTTGAAACATGAGTAAACTTGTCACAAATAAGTCAAAGCTCCTACAAAAAGTTAGTTTGTGAAACTTATCATTTGGAAAGATATTTAACTTATCCATTGATCACATGAAGCAAAGCAATCAAAACCATCATGGTTACCTTTATAGGAGCATGTTTGTAAAATTAATAATGTAGCATATCTTCATGACAAACTGTAAAAAAATTTGGTCATGAAAAAGAGAAAGATCTATTGATAGTTCACCAAAACGAATATGTGAATTGTCTTCTCTAAACCACAAAAATATATCATCAAAGAAAACCAACATAAGAATCACATGAAGGAAAGAACAACTTTCAATGAAGTGCAAATATACAATCAACCAATAGTTGTTAAGAAAATTATATAATGGAAATTATGAAAGAGTGCCCACACACTCCTTGACAGGCAAAGAGCACCCACACACTCACATATTTAAGGTCCCTCAAAAACATTTCCACTTTCCACATTTTTTAATATCTTTAGGAGCCAACTCGTGAGTGGGAACCCAAAACCCTTGAACACCTAATAATATTAATTTTAACCCATAAAGAAGACAACTCCCTCATGAAGAAAACAACCATCATTTCACATTCAACCACCTTGGAGAGTTCAAAATAATTTTGAGTCATTGTGTGTAAGCATTGAGACATCTTGATCCTTGAAGTTCAGTTCAATGAGCATTGTGAGCAACACATTGGCAAATAGCTTTGAGCATTGAGGAATTTTGGTTCTTGTGGAACTTTTTGATTGACCATTGTGAACATTGACAGTCCACCTTACCATATAATCCTCATTAACATAAGGGCCCAACCACTATCCAATGAACCCTATCTTTTCACATGTAGATGTTCACTCCTATGTTCCAATTCTGAGGCTAATTCAGGCTCTTTTAGGGTTGAATTGGACCATAAAAAACCCTCTGTAATTTCCTAAGGAACTTTGTTCCTCCACAAAAAATAAAACCAAGGCTTATTATGCCTCTTTTAGGGTCTCAACCCTCCGTTTGCATGGACAAAGCCCTAACTAGGGCATAAAACTACTACATAAATTTGTTATTAATTGATGAGGATACTCAGCCTTCTCCCAACACAAGAAATTAGCTTCTCTCCAAGTTATAGATCCTCTTGATGTCTAGATCTCTTTTCTAGGCTTGATGTCCTTCTTGAGATCAATTGCTATGATGTGTTGAGACTTCTCTTTAGGTCACATATATTATATCTCTCCAATTATGAACTTAGGAGCCCTTAACTTCATTCAAGCTTTCAGTAATTAGAATAAAAAAAGATTATCTTCGGGTCCTTATCCCACAACATTGGGTCTAAATCCCACTACTTGGGTACTTTTCCCATAAAACATTATTTTCATGAGCTAACTCCACACAAACCTAGTACCCTAAGGGTTGTGGAAATACCTCCCAAGCTGCAATTTCAACTGCCCGTACTTTGAAGATAGGGTGGGATGCAATGGAAGAAAGATAATTGTTCACATGGCCAAAATTCTTATGGATCAACAAAACTATACCTTACAAGAGTTATGAGCAATGTTGCAAGCATCCTGATTTTATCACAAAAAAATCATAAAATTGCAAAATTTTGGCCTAGTTAATTTTTACCGATTTTTACCAATATTTTGGTAGTATCTTAATTTTGCTGATGTGTGCTAATTTTTACTGATATTTTCCTGATTTTTTCAATATTTTGGTTTTTTAGACACTTGTTGATTTTATCTGAATGTTAACGTTTGCAACATTAGTTATGAGACATGCAAGTGGGGATTTTTGTCCATTGGTTCAAGGGATATCTAATCGAGGTGGATATTGGTGGCCACCCACTTATTCCACTTGGACCCCCAACACTGTCTCTTTCAGTTTCCTTAATTATAGCACAATTTACTATTTTTGGCAGTTTATTAGGGTTTGAACTTTTGGAGCCATTTTGAGGCCCTAAACGACGTTTTTAGGGAAAACGAAGAGACTAGAAATGTCCCAATCTGCTTATCTAGTTTTCTTTTGGCCTACTCTTTGAGATCTTCGAAATGAGATATTATGATAGCCAAATGGAGATCGTATGCCAAAGTTACAACCCCAAGAAGTTGAAGTACCAATTTACCCAAACAGGGCCCACAGTTTTGGCACTTCATCTCCTAGGGTTAGGTTTTTGGATGTTTAAGGTTTTCCATTGTTTCTCAATAATAAATAAGCCTTTGAGCCTCATTGTAACATAGTTCAGAGGCATGTAGCCTCCACATCTCTTCTCAAAGATAAGCAACCATCGCCCGAGCTAGTTTATTTCCAATATGTTTGTAAGCATATTTCAGTATTTTGATATTAATGAAATGAAGTGTTATTTCTGTTTCATTTCTGTATTTATGGTTATATGTGTAATTTGTTGTGTTCTTGTTTAAGTTCAGATCAATATCCAAGATCTAGACGTTCAACATCATACCTTTATGAGTGTTACAAGACATTTCAAGTAATAATGATGACCAGTGATGCTAGGAAACTTGAATCATAACTATAAGGTTATATTTTTCAATGGAATAGAAAGCAACCTGAATTTGTCTTACTAATCCAAGTAGTCACTTAAAAAAAAATAACCTTTTGAATGTATGGTTCTATGTTTTGTTGCGTTGATGTACATTTGCTTTTAGTGAGTTTTATTTTCAATGGAGTGAGCCTTAAGAGGGGGTGTTAAATTATAAGGCTTACTTATGTAATAATCACTCAACCACTTCCTCTTGAATAAGTAGCAACAAATCTTACAACAAACACCAATCTCCATAAAATAAAAAAATCATTGTTGTATTAATTGAACTACAATTATTATAAAATATATTCTTTGAGTACCTCTCATTTATCCTTCATAGTGTTAAAGGCACCACGATCAATACATTTTCCAGTTCATCCTCATCTATAAACTAAATGCTAAGAAATTCCTTATCATTGAGTTTGAAATGGGACTTCTGTGACAGGCTATAATTTTCCATACCACTACAACATAATTTTCAAAGACCCAAGTTGATAGCATTAATCCACTAAAATTTCCAAACAATGTCATTGCTTGTATATGCATGCAAACATCGTGCTTTTCTTCTAGAATTAATTCAAAAATGGTGGGTACATTTTTTACTAAACTTGCACCAATAGATTGTCCTTACTCATCCAATGTTGTGATGATCTCTCTAATGTATACTACAACTCCTAATTCTTATGTAACTTGACCAAATGCATTAATTTATTATGATGACCTTGTGAATTTCATTTCATTTGTGATTCCTCTGTAAAACGAAAGTCAATTGCTTAAATCATATTCTCTCCTTGTGAAGCAACGGGGATTCCATCATCTTTACCCAATCTTTCCTCCCTAGATAGATGACCCAATCTTCCCTCCCTAAAATAATTTCCTAAGGGAGGTATTAGTTGTAATGTCAATACTCTTTTGTTCTAACACACATTGGCATGCACAATCACCCTCACAAGATATAGAACATCCACTATTTTCATAATTGTACACAACAGATTTAATTCACATCTCATCTTGGGGATAAATTATTTTTCTGATATTTCATGAAATCCAAAGCAAAAATCACTCATAGTTATTTTACCTAATATTTTCTAAGACTGAACTCTTTATATTTCCAATCAAATCCCTCTAAAAGGATGTTAGTTGTTACATTTCCAACTCAAATTGCTTACAAGGATACTAATAAAAATTCCAATTTAGTTAAAACTATATCAAGTGTTCGAAATAGAAATGCAATATTAGAAAGCATTCCAAAGAAGAACCAGACCCCAGAGTAATCATATACTATAAGAAATCAAATGTTGTAATGTTTACTAAAACATGGATAAGCAATCAGATATTTCTTGATTTAACAAACCTACAACATGAAGAGTTATTGTACACTATTCTAGAGCTCTCAAATGAGGCATTTGGACATGAGGGTCACCATAAGTAATCTGTGAAATAGAAATAAACAGGCGACTAGCCAAGCTTAATTTTCAAGAAAATATATTAAACAAAAGAAGTTCATACAACATTTGAAGAGCACAAATTAACAAAATATATACACTCTTGGCTTCAAAATCCTATACGAATAACCTTATATAGGTAGTAAACACTACTTAAATATTATTCAACATCATATTGTCATTTTGATTCCAAATTCCGACTCTCCACTAAAATAATTTTGCATTCAATTTTGAAACAATAAGATAAGAAAAATCTTAGCAATAGGCTCAGTATCTCAATACCTTGTCAAACACACTATCAATGTAACTATTTTTAAAGACCGACATATCTCAAATGTCCATTTTTTCATCTGTGTGGTTGGTTAAAAAATACAAGTGTAGTGACAAACTACAAACTTATAGATAGATTATGCATTTGCATATTTTCAAAATATCATTTCGAATAAAATTAAAGATGGAGTTGACATGATTGAAGATCCCTTCCTTCCTAGTTTATGATCTTAAATGATCTTAAATGTAGGATACATCTTAACTGGGGATAATCCTGATACCTTTTCTGCATAGCTTCAATAGCCATAGACGATATATCAATGTTGGCAATTTCTTGGTAACCATCATTAACCATATCTTTTTAGGCAACCCAAAATTGAATGGAGACAAATATATAGCAATATACTAAAAATAACTTTAGCTTTGGAAACACACAAAATTGAAGAAATTCCACAAGGCTCATAATATAAATTACCCTTCATGTGCATCCCTAGTGAGAACAAATGTCATGTGCATCCAACAAAAACTCATAAAAAGACAAATAAAATCAATATGTGGATTCTATTAGAATTAAAAATAACAATTCATTTAACTAAAACAAAAATCATAACAAAATACTAAGATCATAAAATAAGAGAGGAAAAAGTGGTTCTTTGTAGCAATTTTATAGCCATTTTTTTCTTTTTCAATTTGAGTGTCTTGAAAATTGGGCTTCGAGGACCAAGCTCTCAATGGAGTAACTTTGTTTTCTTCGAGTAGAACTATCTATTTCATTTTAAGAGGGGGTCAACCTCATTTTTTAGTTTATAATGAAGCACCAATTTCTAGAAACATGGTTTTCTTTTGTGTATGTAAATTTTTTGTGAATTATGATATGAAGAACACTAGTGTGGAAACTTTAAACCTTATCACATGTTTGAATTGCAACTTAAAAAAAAAAACGTCTTGCATTGGTTGTGATTGATATGGTTTTTCCCCTCGAAAAAGACTAGTATCAAGGCCAAAAAGAGTGACTATAAAAACACGTTGGGATTGGATTTTTACAATTTTGAAAGCAAGCTTCGAAAATGGGTTGCTAAAAATATGCATCTTACAGGTTGGATCACCATCATAAGAGAATCCTAGATGCAAGTCATATTTTCTACTCTTTTTGTCTAGTTCCTTCTATTTTGGATGCCAGAAGCTAGATATGCTCCTTTCATTTGGAGGAAGCAATGAGGGAACCCCACATTATTGTTTGTACGATCTAGGTGCTTTGTGCATAAAGGATTGAGGGCTCATTTTGAAATGTATTAGTGCTTAAGGGGTTGTGTTAAATTCCGAATGAGTTGTTAAGGCATTGATAAACAAATGAATGGCAATGCTCCCTAGCAAATCATTGCACTACATTAGTTTTGAATTGCTACATATGTAACAAATATCAATGACCCTTTTGATCTCTGTGATATTGTTGGTACAATTGATGTTTTTAAGATCTTTGTTCCACGTGCTCTTAAGAGGATATGGTCGGGATATAAATTAGTCTCAAAACAATGGCATTGAGATTACTTGGACTTCATCAAGGCTAAAAATTTCAAGTCACAGGTTTTTGTAGGAAATAGTTGGAAAAGAAAGGTTTCCATACATGGAGTGATTTCTGGGATAAGGGTGAAGGTAAGAAGTTGTCTAAGTGATATCTTAAATTCTATCAACAACATTAATCAGTGGATTGTCCTATCTTCATGGCACTATGTCAACTAACTTCAAACATTTTCTTGTACAACTAATAGTAGATATCCATATGAAATACAATGTCTATGATCATGAATTATGATGTATTTTGTGGTGGCAAATTTTTTAGGAGATAAATTCTTCTTTTAATACTTAGGTTCTCAAATGTGTGGTTCTTTAGCAATCAAGTATTGACTTCATCCAAAGTCACAGGAAACCCTGCCATGCCTTTCCTAATTTCCTATCCATAAGCATTTCAAGGATGAAAGTAGGAACAAATCACCCTAAAAAAATTCTAGGGCACTTCCAAAACATTCCATTACCCAGATGTTTCTTGTCCAAAAACACCAAAAATGACATGTTTCCTAAGGGAAAAGATTTTGGGGAAAAAGCATAAAGAAACACAAAAAGAAGTGGTTCCTATGAAAGACCTTTTTATTAAAAAAAACTTGATTCAGAAACTTGCAATTTTTAGGGTTCTAAATTACTTTTCCATCTTTTTTTTTTCTTTTTTTTAACAATTAATGTTGTTTCCCCGTGTCCTTCAATTATGAAAATGTTATTTCTAAAACTCGCCTATTTCAAAATTCAAAACTAATTCCCTATTTCATATCACTCTGACTCCAGCATATCAAGGTTTATAGATGGATTTTGTGTAGATTTCAACTAGTCGGAATCAGTTAAACATATCTTGTGGAACTACAAGGTTGCCAACATGTTTTGGGACTACGATACAACAAAAATGGTCTTCTCATTGTTTCTTCACTACATAAGAAGGCATTTTGTTTGAGGATGAGTGGATGACATGACAACCTTAAAAATGTCAGGTATGATCAGATTAACTAACATTTCCCTCTTACAAAATTGTCATTGTCATGCTACTTTTTTATAATGTGAGTACTTATTTCAATCTAGTCAGATTTTCTACCTTCATATCAGATCTTCCTATTCATATTTGAGCCAAAATTTCCTATTTTCTAGTTGGAGCCAAGAGAGATGTATAACATTGTTGTTGAAAGTAAGAAAGCAAAATAAATTTACAAACATTCTGCAAATAAAATGGATAAAATGAATAATTTAATAAATGCACAATCATCTCGACACCTTCCTTCTACACTCTACACTAAAACCAAACAAGACCAATAATGGAGGAAATAATGACAACAATAATAAAACTACCAAAAGTTAGACCATGTAATAGAGGTCTAGCTTCCCCTATGTTAAAGGCCCTAAGACCTATAGAAAGTGAGAAACTCTAAGTAATGTCTATGAGTGAACAAAGTAGGTCAATGAGACTGGAAGTATGTAATGAGGGAGCGTTTAGAGAATACCCAAAACAAATATCAAAGTTGAAACCTAAAAAGGGATAAAACCTAGAGAACATAGAAGATATAGAAACTCTATAAGCAAAAAATCCCAAAATAAAAGAAGTCAACTATCATCTTGCACCATCCTTCCACACTCTACATAAAAATTTTCAAATCTAAATCATCCAAACAAAACCAATAATGAAGTAAAAATTATAGCAATAATAAAGCTACCGCAAAATCTAGACCATGTAATAAAAATCAAGCTTAAGGCCCTATGACCTACACAAAATGAGAAACTAAGTCCCAAGAGTAACCAAAGTAGGTTAATGATATTGAAAACATGCAGTGGAGGAAGTGTCTAGAATCTAGAGCATCTCTGAAATAAAAAGAAAAATAAATAATTTAGACCAAATTCGAAACCTGAAAAAGGGTGAACCCAAAAGGAGAAACCACATGAAATGTAGAAGATATAGAAGCTCTATAAACCATAGAGTAAGAGAAATATATAGAGTCATGACAACAAAAACATATTTAAGAACCATTGTGAAAATGCCAATGATATTAGCCATTGTGAATGTGCCAATGCTAAGTCCAATAATGTTCTTTGAGGAGTAACCAAACTAAGAACATTCAATCGTGCTATTCTAGGGAGCACCAAGAATCCTCTATCAACCACCAAGAAAGTATGAATTGTAACATTAACAATGTCCTCAAAGGAGTAACCAGATTAACAGGGTCTCATTGTGATATTATTGAGGGCGTCAAAAACTCCTTGTTGTATCTCTTCTAACACTCAATGTCAATAACACTCTTGAGGACAAAAGAAAACTAGTGTTGTGCAAATGTCCACAAGATTTGGGTTCAGGATGAAGAATGGTAGTTATCCCTCTACAACAAGGGCAAGGAGAAACCTTCATAAGGAGCATTGCCTCATGAATCTACCACTTGTTGAGCCTATGATTGTAGTATCTACCTTTCTTAATGCCTTCAAAATTTGAGATAGATTGGAAGGAGGAGGTGATCAATCTTGTACACCTAAAATACCCCTACAATGTCTAATATCTAGAAGTAATAGCCTCCCCCAAATATAGAGCCAAGTATCTATCAATTGGGTGCAGCTCAAGTAATTGTCCAGAAAAGTTGTTACCCTCTCGACCCAGGTTGAAATTCCACTTTGTGATGTGAGCTATACATGATATTTTCGTGAGTTGTTTACCAAGCCTTATGCCTTGAAGAATGTAGGGTTTACCCTAGGTACCATACTCAAACAATAAAAATTCCCTAGAAGGCTTTCCCTAAGATATGCTACCTAAAAGGAAACAAAAAAGAACCAAATACGTGTAGTATGGATAGTGTAAGAAGGTAGCAAGGGTCCCTCCATAATATTTATATAGATACTAAAACTACCTTAGATCTCGTCATAGACAAGGAATTTGAAAAGGATATGTACCTCTGTCTGTATCATGAATTTCTTAAAAAAAAATGAGATTTTATAAATAAAAAATTTCATACTTGATCAATGAATCACACGCAGATTCAAAGTAAACAACTTCAAGATCAAAGAAAGTAAAATTTGTTGCAGCAGTTGATGAATTTCCATAATAAGAGGAAAAAAGAGGTGAGATAAAGAGGTAGTGATTACATCATATCTAAATGACTTTATGTTTGAGAAGAAGAGAGTTTTAGTAGTCCTTTACTCTAGCTAGACCGGCCCCACCCCCCCAGGAGAGGGAGAGAGAGAGAGAGAGAGAGAGAGAGAGATAATAAACCTAATCACATATATTTAGCTCCTACATTTGTTCAACTCTTTATTTGATTCCAACCAATAAACATCGAATTTGAATGTAGATAATGTGAGGTATCTATATTCATATGTACTATGAAGAAAATATAAACTGAGAGAAAAACATATTTATGGAGAGAGATATTAAATTTACTGAGAGGAAATACATTAACACAACAACAATTATAAACATACACAATGCACAAAATATTTTCCCTCGGAAAACCCCATCTCCGAGGAAAAACCCAACCTAATGAAATTTCATTAGCCTTGGCCAAAACCCTCGCCAACCAGGCCAAGTGAGATTTTCCTAATCACCCCCCTCGCCTACATTATAATTAATTCTTCCCAATCTTTTGTAGGCTCCATTACATGTAATATCATGGGAAAAAACCCATGGGTAAACAATACCACGTGCCCCAAAATCACCATTATTTTACCTATTCAACCTTGACTCTAACCTCGAGTCAATTTACGTATCATTCCTCCCTTATACTTGACATGGAGTTCCTTGACTAAATCCATCCAACCTTGCTAAGTGAGTCAACCTAGCCCTGCTCACTTTGGCCCTCACCCCAACTTTACCAGTGATTACTGAGGGGTATGCATGCCTTTCTAGGTCTTACAACAGTATGCCTATTTACATCCAAAATTTTTTAATTCATTATAATATATATATATATATATATATATATAAATATATAAATAATATATATATAATATAATAATATATATAATATATATATATATATATATATAATATAAATATATAATATTTATAATATATAGAATAATAGTATATATATATATAGGATATATAAGAAATTATATATATATTATCTATTATATTATATAAATTATATATATTATATATATTAATATATATATATATATATAATATATATACTATTATATATATTATAATTATATAGATATATATATTATATATATATATCATTGCAATTAATTTTCCCATCTTCCTTTCCTTTAGAACATTGAGGTATAAAATCCAATTGCCACATGTTTAAAAAAAAAAAAAAATTGAAGACCACCCTCCTTTCTTACACCAGTCCCAGCAAAGGGAGCTTCACTTGTCATCCAATTTTGGATACGCCAAGGCAATATCATCATCCGAAGCACTAGCCTAGACTCCCAAAATCTTGTATACGAACTGATAAACCTATGCACCTATTTTTTCAATGGAACCATCAATTCTACGAGTCGTGGAAATCTTCCTCCATGGCTCGAACCTTGCTTATTTTTTATAAAAAGGCATTTTTTTCATAAATCAAGTCCAGCATATCCTACAAGTTCCATAATAACATAACTATTCTAGTCAGATTTGTGCTAATATTTCTGACTGTGGTGCCCAACAACACTCGATAATTCACCAAGTCACAAATCGTTGCCTGTAGCCATCCGAAAGTATCTCAAATTTCTACCCCTCCACCATCTAGGAGTCCACGCCAAGATTTGAGTCTGACGGGTGCAAAAACCACAGGAAAGGCTTATTTTCTCACCTCTGTCACCTTCGTTTGAGAAATATATGACTTTTATTTGAATGACATGATGCATCCTAGTGTTTTCTGGTCCAACCAATTCATAATCTTAGTGTCCCAGGGCCTTCAAATGTTTTCCTTTCCATAAATATACATCACTGGCCTGATAGCCTCCAAGGGCTTCTCGTCTCCACTTCCACCTCTGGCACCATATTTCTTCAGTCTTGGACCAATTTTAGTTCCCTTTTCATACTTGCAGAGCAGCTTCCATGGGTAAATAGATAAGTCATCCACACTTGTGTCCCTTGCACCCCAACATCTTGACAAACTGGCATCGTTATTGGATCTGCAATCCATTCCAAGATTTGAATCCTGTTAGGTCTCATTGCGAAATCCTTGACTTCCACACAAAACTTTCTAGTAAGCTTCTATCCCTTACATCATTCGAGCCGAATCCAACAACGCACATAATTATAATGGCCACAACTCAGCTCACCAATGCAACAACAAAATTATATTCTACAATGGATTCCGCCAGTGTTTTCCCCTACATGCAAATGGCCATGTTCTACATGTCATATAATAAAAAAGACATGAGAATCTAACCACTGCAAATCCACAAATAATAAATAATCAAACCTATATCAACTTGACACTCCATTGCAATACCCATGTGCATCTATCTATGGATTTTCATGTGGATCTCCAAATATGCAAGAAAACTCCACGATATCTACATCCACCGACCAAATAAATACTTCCCAACTGAGGGATCATTGTAAAGACAAATACATCCACCTTCAGCTCTGATACCAAATGAAGAAAATATAAATGGAGATAAAAACATATTTATTGTGAAAACATTAAATTTATCGAGTGGAAATACATTAACACAACAACACTAATAAACATACACAAAGCACACAATATTTTCCCTAGGAAAATCCCAACTCCAGGGAAAAATCCAACTCAATGAAATTTCATTAGCCTTAGCCAAAACCCTAGCCAGGCCAAGTGAGCTTTCCTTGCTCACCCAACCCAATGAAATTTCATTAGCCTTAGCCAAAACCCTATCCAACCAAGCCAAGTGAGCTTTCCTTGCTCATCCAACCCAATGAAATTTCATTAGCGTTAGCGAAAACCCTAGCCAACTAGGCCAAGTGAGCTTTCCTTGCTAACCTCCCTGGCCTACATTATAATGAAGTATTTCTAGCCTTTTATAGGCTCCATTACATGTAATACCATGGGGAAAAAACCATGGGTACACAATACCACATGCCCCAAACCTCCACTGTTTAACCTGGTCAACCTTGACTCTAACCCCGCGTCAATTTACCTAATAGACTATGACTTTATCCTAAAGCTCCTTTTCTTATTTGTATGGAGAGACATGGTTTATATTGCTAAGAAACCAACTTAAATATGTAGAAAGCTAATGTGTTCTTAAAATATTAGTTTTTTTCTACTATAAGATAGGGAAATTTTGATTTATAGAGTTTAGAACATCTACTTGTGGAGGATACATTTGAGTCCTTGATCCCATGGCATAAAATGCCCTTTACCTACATATTTTGGTTATATCGCTACTAACACAAGAAGAGTCCCTTTCATTCACACCCATATGGTTACTTCATGTGCATACGAAGTTTTAATGTCTAGTAAGTAGAAGGGCATCATCGATCGGAACACAACACCACTGATAGGAAACTAGTGGGGTATTTTCCATTGCCACAGTGGCCAAGAGGGAAGTAGGAGGGCATCATCGATTGGAACATAACACCACTAATGGGAAACTAGTGGGGTACTTTCCATTGCCACTGTGGCCAAAAGGGAAGTAGGTGGCCAGTGTAGGGAAACCATCTCACAAAAGGATAGAAAAGAGAGATCAACGCCTTCAAAATAAGCCTCTACGAGGGGGCAACCTCCTTTACATTACACAAATGAATAATTCTAGGATGATACAAATGAAAAGACCTCCTTTCTATATATAGGATTCTAAGGGGTCATAATATAATCAGAGCCGACATAACAATAATCATGTAAAGGCACAATAATAACAATAGTGGGCTTCTATGCGGCACAATACTAACAATATGGGGACTACATGGACACAACAATATAATAAGGGGGTTGTACTAATAACAATAAGGGGTTACACTAGTAGTATAGGGACCTAACATGCCCCTCTCCTTCAAAAAGAATTGTCCTCAACGCTTGAGTAGTTCGTGATGCTTCTGTATAAAATTCTTGTCCTCCCATGTGGAATCTTCAGTGGGTATGTTCTTCCACTTGATGAGATACTCTAAAATTGAGCGATTTCGTAGCTGTCGAGTTCTTGCTTCTGTGACTGCTCCAGGTTCCAAT
>APFE031368729.1:215413-230506 GCA_000404065.3 Pinus taeda
TTGTGCAAGATCTGATGCACAACTATAGTCGCAACTGATAGCAATTGATTCTCTAACACCTGTCCCTGCTGAATTGAACATGCACTGACATGCAACTGAGTTAACTGATGTATTGATTAGTTGTATTATGAGTTAATAACTTGTGAATTAATTAATAACTAATTCACCCAACTCATCTCTAGTCTATTTGCCAGTTAGACTAAATACAACCAGTTTAACAAAGCTAAACTGAACACAACTCCATCAACTGCACCTCCAGTCCACTAAACTCAACTCACTTGAGTTCTAACTGAAGTCCTGCATGCAAATATTAGTCATCCCATAGGTAACCACGTATTTCCTTCTGGGATCTGCATGTACCACATCCGTAGCTCATCCTGAAGTGCTCCAAGAGAATAAGACAAAGTTATAGTCTAAATATTATTATGAGCTAATAATATTTGACTGTTCTATATTTAGACTGAGCAGTCACTCCGCTGTGGTCTAAAAATAGAAGTCCATCTATTTTTTCCAACTTGATCAATCATCCATAAACAACAACATGCAATCCATAGACATGATCCATATGTCTAAAAATAGACATAGTCTAAAAATAGACTTGCGCCAAAAATAGCCTGCAGGCCCACTTAGTGAAGGCGACTCCTTTCCACTAAGCTCCATCATCTTGTTGCATTCTCAACAAGCATTTCTTGTTGCACACTTTTAAACAAAGAGGAGTTTGGCAAATAGCAAGGGAAATTATGAATCCTATACTAGGGGCCAATATAAGGAATGAATTACAGAAGTTAGGGAGGAATTAAGAATTCCCAGACTTAAGCAATTTAGTAGAAAATATTAAATAAGCAAACAGTTAAAACAGAGAGCGCTTAAGCTAATTCTGATGATATTATTCCTCATTTTCTTTTAAGAATTATAAGAAAACACATATGATATTTCATAACATAGAGGAAAACAATATTCAAACTCAGAGAAATGATACATATTTGTTTCCCACAGTGCACATGAATCAAGTGAAATGTCCTCAACCTTATTTCATCCAGTAAACCAGTCCAACCTTGATTATAATAGCTTCTTTAGCTCAAAAAAAAGTCTATAGAAATACTTTTTTAATCCACACTAATTACTTCATTTTGAGAAGTATTTATATAAAAACTATTACAAAATATCTCATAGCAATATGAGATTTTTTCTAGGAAAACAAAAGTTATCTTCCACACAAAGATAGAGACAGATGGAAAACATATTGTTTGTTGTCCCTTTATTTATGAATGTGTTGGATACTAGAACTCAGATTTGCCTCTTGCAGTTGCCTTTAGTAGTTATGTGCTGGATTTTGGTCTTATTTTCACCTACTGATACTCTTTACCTGTACTGTTTCATCCTTTCATCCTGTATTACCAAAATTGCCATGGTAAATATTTTTTGCTTCACAAATTTACTATAGTAACTTTATAGTAAATTAGTCACACTGGTCCACCATTCATTATTTGGCAATTTTATCGTGATCATCTTCCTGCAAACTTCATTGGCTTCTGTGTACCTAGCAAAATTGGGTTAGCTGGTGAATAGATGTTTTACTTCATGTTTTATGTAAAATACATTCTCTAGGCCATCATAAAGTACCTTTCCTGTGGGTAATGATTTTACTCCTAGAGGACTTGCTTGACTCTTGGCCTATTTATTTAGCCTTTCAATATAATCTTCCTATGTCATTAACTTATCATGTATAACCAGCGGACTAGGAAGGCCTTTCTCTCTCAAAATTCCATATTTCAACATGAAGCTATCTATGTCTGCCTGAATACTCTGACACCTTTTCTCTAAGCTAAGCATTAAGTTCCTTTTAGTAATAAATTCCTTTATTTTAATAATAGTGGTTGTTTTATCTTCAATCTCTAACTCATCTAGTTGGTACATGTTCCTGCTGTTCAAGAAATCAATTAACCGATTTGCCTCATCGGGCTTATCTCCCAGTTCTTCTTTAGCTTCTGTATAGCTCCTATAACTATTTTTACTAATTCAGTCTATTCAAAAATTACTTGGATAGAAGGGCAAATATCATTGATGGAATCAATGATGTTAGCCCACAATATATTTCTCATGTCTCCTAGTGGCTTTTCTAATGTCAAGTCCTTCTCTAGGACTCTGATTCTTCCGTCCATCCTTTTGTTTTCTATTTCTTCTTCTTTGTTATGAATTTGTGCAAGTTCATAGTTTCTTTCCATACTTGATATTTTTTCTTTGAGATTTTTCAATTTTGTGGCCTAGATACTCATTTTTTCCATGGCTTTAATCATCTCATCTATTTTTTCTGTTGAGGTCCCTGCACTGGTTGATGGACCTATAGTTGGAGTAGTCTCTATTATTTGCAATGTTGTCACTTGTGGAAGTGTTGGTGCCAAAGAAGCTGCCAGAGTGGAGGGTACTGCTGTAGAAACTGTGGGTATGATAGTCAAAGGGGCATTGGCCAGCTCACTCTTCTTAGAATGTATTGTTTTTTCCAATTCCTCTTTAGTTTCTTTCAACTAATCATTTAACTTAAAGACTAGGTCCATAACTTCTTCCTCCTTTTGCTTCTCTATGACTTTTGCAGTTTGAGGATGGTGGAAAGGAGGGATCTTGAGCTCCTTCTTTAGTGCAGCTATATCATCATTATTCTCTTTAATCAATTGTTTAGCTGATTTGACATCTTTCGGATCATGTCCCAATTCTATCACCAAGTCTTCTAGAGTTTTTATCTTGGTGTCTTTAGCCTGAGAGGAGGCCTTCTCTAGTTGCAGTTGTGCAGTGGTATTGTGCAATGATTTTTGTAATTGATGTGCTATGATGGCCTTATTAGTCAATGTAGAATGGACCATTTCACGAGTCTGCTTGTGCAATTCTATTTGGTCAATACGATGGATATCCTTTGCCAAAACTTCAAAATCAGTCTTTAAATAGTCAGCTATGGATCTTGGCTATTGCAATGTTGGCTTGAGGAATATCATCTGCATTTTTCCTTCCTTTATGTCAAAATCTAACATAAGCCTGGTTTGGTTAGTTGGAGCCATTTTGAGGTAGTGAGCATAGGTTTGAGCTTTTAGTTTCTCATTCATTGCTTTAATTTATTTGTACTTTCCTTTAATGTCCAGACTCTGTTGAGAGGGAGCTCTAAAAGAAGATACCTCTATGCTTTGTTCCCTTTCCAATGCTTGTATCTGTGAGACAGATGGTGTGCCTCCTATTGGAATGGTTGGCCTACTGTCACTCCTTTTGGTTGTTGAGTTGCCTATTGTTTCCTCACTATACTCCTCGTCTGCATATGGGTTTAACGTTTGCCTTTTAACAAAAGTTTGATCAATAGGCATAGCAGAAGGAGTGGCTTCATCTTGGCTTCTCTTTAAAATTTTCTCCTCATTTAGAGGAGTCTAAAAAACATGAGGTTTTCTCATGATTTGTTCGGGTTGAGCAAGTTCCTCTGAGATTTCAGGCTGCTTTGACTCTTTTTGTTGTTCTGAATCTTCTGCTTGTTCTGAGGTTCCTTGTTACTCTAATGGTTGTGTGTTGTGTTCTTGTGACTGCTTTCGTGATGAAGTTTCTCCAAACACCTATACAAACGAATCTTCATCAAACCTTCTTTCTAAGTCCACCATTACATTGTCAACTTCAACTTGTGTGCTATCTTGATCTATCAGAGTGCCTTCCACTCATTCTGATTGATTGGCATATTGTTCAATTTCTGAGATCCTATGGTGGATATAAGGAGATAGCTTATGTTTCTGCCTTCTGTTACAAATGAATCTATGGGGGTTATAGGTCCATATGAAACTTTCTTTTAACTTCAATATTTGAAGGATTTCATTTGCCTCCTTTCCTGCTTCTCTGTTATTGCAAATAAATGGGCCTAGATGACCCTTTATTCTTAGTTGGGCCTTCTTGGTTTTTATAAAGTGAATCTCATCAGAATTGATCATTTGCCTATAGTACTCTAGAGAAGATAATCACATGGGGAGATATCTAGGTAACTTGTAAGGAGGAAGCTCACACCCATAAATTCTGATTTCAATATGGTTTTGGTACAAGTACCAATCCCCTACTTTGTATTGTTTAGACAGTTGGAGAACCCTCTTAATGTCTGCACTAATTCTAGGACGAGGGATTTCTAATAACATTGTAGTCACTGGATGTACAAATAGGTCAATAAAATCTATGTATGGATGGTAAGAATAACAAGACCTGTGGAATAGAGTAGTCCAGAAGATGAAAAATCTAGGATTCCCTCTAGTATCAAGCTTTTGGATAGAGAAGGGAAACTTATCAGTTTGGTAGTAGAGAAACAAATGATACAAGACTGATGGATACTTGAACACCCTCTCATTTTCAAGTCTCATAAACTGATCATTCATTTTATTTGCGATGAATTTTGCATAATCAAACTTGACTGTAGGAGGTTGACTAGCGGTAAAAATAGACATGCCAGCAAAAATAGTCTCATCTACATACTCATTAATGGTAGAACCTAAAATTCATGATAGCATTGTTGTGATATCTTTACCTAGATCAAAAAAGAAGGTTGATATGTAAGGAGGAGGGACCTTTGGCATGTGATTTTTTTTCAGAAATGAAGTCTTGAGTATTTCAGTACTTCTGGAACTAGACAGCTGGGAGAATCTTTCAAGAAAATCAACAATGGATAGGGGCGTGAGGTCTTGACCAGGCTGCAACTATAACATCTCATTTATGGACTCAGCTATAATGGTGAATATGATTTTATGATCTAGGGACATTACAACTTTCATAATAGGGTCATAATTTGCATGGCAGTAATGAATAATTTTCGGGAAAATATGAATGCTGGGGAATTGATACTTGGGTAGGTTTGTTTCCCAGAGACCTATCTTATTTGCATGGTTTAATTAAATATCTCAGTATTTGCAATGCAATTTCAAAGGGGTTTTGTTAAGATTAGGTATGTTCTATGCTAGAGAAATTTATTTAAATTTTCACGGTTAGCAATCACATCAGCATTACGATAAACTGCAGATAGAACATAAATATAAAACGCAGAAGACAAGCCAAGCCAATAGGACACAAGATATGGCGCGAGCTAGGGACAAACCCCACAATGTGTGGGGAAACGCTTTGATCAAATCTTCGTTTATCTTCAAAGTTCAGCACAGAGAGAGAGAGAGTACATTTACAATAGAAGTCAACACTTTAACTTATCTAGATCTAAGCATAGATCATCTCCTATAACGATGAGATCAGTTGAAGACATTCTACTTCAACTGATACTAAAGGTGACTCCTTCACCTATCATCATTTTGCATCTCATCCATTTGCTGTACCTTACAGTGTACTGCACCACGCTGCACTAATCATGATAGCCATCTTGCTTCACGATGTCCATGTTTATGATTGCACTCATCATGGTGCTATCCATGATCCATGTATCATTGTGCTATCCATGCACATTAAATCATAGTTGTGTCCTTATGATAATACGCTCTTCTGCCTGCATGGATATTTGTAGCCATAACCTGCATATATATATATACCTTGCCATGTATATATGATGTACTGCCAATTTGCCTGCGTATAGGAGCATAAGTCAGAATATATGAGTCTACATATACCGTATATCACTGTCCATATATATATACATCATGTAACTTGAATCACCCAAACACACACACACACACACACACACACACACACACACACACACACACACACACAGATATATATATATTGCTGCTCATCATCCAGAATTTATGTTACAACTCAATGACCAGCATTTTCATTCATCATAAATATGACTATGTTCACAATGACCCATATCTCTCTGCGTTTCATTCATCATAAATATAATTGCATCCACAGTGAATATGACCCGTATTTTTGCATTCCATGCATTATAAAGATAATTGCATGAATATGATCCATATATAGATAGGGCCATCCACATAGATTTCCTTTGCTGCGTATTGCTATCTGCATATGACTGTAGCTAGGTTTATCCATGCGGCTTCATATACATGCTCCCAAGTTCTATTCCTCATTCCTTCCAGTATACACCTGTAGCGAGTATAATCATTGTGGTGATAACCATGTTGAGATTGTGCAGTATTTGATAAGTTGCAGATCATTTATTGTGTATTAGAGTGTATTTGATCCCATCGACTTCTATCAATGATGGTATTGGCACAGATCCGCTCCGAAGTTTTTTCCCACTTTACCGGACCCCATTGGTCTAGCTCTTGACATGAGTTGAGCTTCTCTTTCAAATAGCACTGCAACATGTATCAGATTGCATAAGGAAAATACAAACTTTCCTGTATCCCGATGTGTTTGTGGTGGACGCCTATTTCTGTATACAACAGCAAAACCTGATATATGGAATGGAGCTTGAGATTTGATTGCGTTTGGAGTTTTGTATAGCATCCATGGTAGACAGAATGAAGAGCCTTTCCTTGCTGCGTATAGGCTTCTCCTCCATGGTTGTGATTAGATTTAGAGCAAGCATATCAGACTTGTGAACAGTGTAGATCATCTGTGAATTTGTGACTGCGTTGGATGAGTCTTCATTGACTGCCTTGAGAGAGTCTCCTTGTCCCTATGTAGGATCAGCATACAATGGCTAGGGCATCATCAAACTAGGGCAGCGTATTCCTTTTGTGACTCTCCTTCTTAAAACCCAAGACGTGGAGAGGAGATCACATCAAGAATACACCTCCATAATGATAACAAATCCTCATCTATTTATACCAAAATGAGGATGATGAATAGACACGTTGGTTGGGCTTCTAGAGCCTACATAAGCACTGGTCGGCTTGATAATAATTACATAAAAAAAATAAATTCATATCTCCATAAATACTTATCGGACTCAGATGATCTTTGGATCAATCCTACACCTCTTGACGAGAGGGATCCAATAAAAATATCAGCTGCCATAAATAAGCTTGTTAGCGCTCAAATCTACCTTAGGCTGAAATAAGGTACAACTCGAGGCTACATCAAACCACGCTCAGCCTCGTAGCTAGCCCTACGAGGACGGGAGAGGGCTCTCTCCGGGTCAATCTCGAAAAAAGATAATCAACGAGATCAAGATGACTGAATTGATGACTAATTTTAGGCTAGATATGAAGTACAAAGACTGTGAAATTGAGTTTTTGAGATTTTGTTGAATTCAAGGGAAAGACAATTTTGGGTGCGGGGATGAGGAACAGCTTTTGCAGAGGTCTACTTGGGGCAAGATAGGCAATTGTTTTGATGCCTTAAAGCAAGTGATATGGATATATCAGACTGGTGAGGAGCTAAGGAGAGCAAGGAATCTCAAGGATTCTCCTTAAACTGAAGAAAACATAGAAAATTAAACAAATTTAAAGGTAGAGCATGGCAAGTTCATGGATTCTACCTTAACACTTCATTTGTTTAATTTCAACAGATTAAATAAAGAAAATGGTACACATACACAACTTACAAGTACTGAGAGAAACACACCATCAACACATAAAGCCACATGAATCCCAAATAGTGCTGCAAAACCCTCGTCTTTCCTTTGCCAAAATGTAGATAAGATATGTACAATATAGTCTCAAGCTATTCCCAAGAGTCCAACCTCTCCAACCTCTGAAAATGATTGAGAAATTACATCATATAGACCATCCTAACCCCTTTCCTTGTCTCTAGGGGTCGAGCTCATCATTCTATGAGCTGTTTGAACTAATTCTAAACAAGGAACTGAAATCTAGGTAGTCAAACAACTTACCCCTATATGCTAGGAAACTGATTCATTCATTAAATTTTTACTAGTTTTTAATGAATCATCTAGAATAGGTAAAAGTCAGTCAAAGTTACATGTAAACCATCAATTTACGTCATGATAACTAAAAAATTTCATCCACAAGCAAAACTGGTCAAACTGGCTGCATTTCCTGAGCTGAAGATGAAAATTGTGCCAAAAAACCCTGTGAACCGCGCTCCTTTCCACCTGCTTTTGGGGCACTTCCTGGCATCCAAATTGAGCTCAGGTTGGCTTGTTGGAAATCCCTAGATGTCTAATTTCCAACCCAGGTGGAATTTTCCAATTGGGTCTCTATTTGACCCTCCAAAAGTGGATTCTCCCAGAAGTACTTCCTGCTGGTGCAAAAAGTGGCAGAAAGGTGATTTTCATGATGTTTTTTAGCTTTTGATCACCCAAAACTTGATGAAATGCCTTGGAAATTGCTGAGCATGTGTATTTCATCATGAAAAATCCAAAAATATAAGCCATTTTTCATTTGTACCTCTCAATCCTATGCGCCGCGCGAGGCGCGCAACACACAGGGAGGCGCGCGACGCACTGGGCTTGAGGCACGCAGCGCATAGAGCCTGTGCGTAACGTCTTTTGCAGGAGACTTTTGGAGGCCTTCCCGGTATCATAATTAGGTGAAATATAGCACGTTGGAAACTTCCTTGAGTCTAATTTCCAAACCAACTATAATTTTTGAATTTAGAGTTCATTTTCCTAGTCAAAAAGCAAATCTTCCAAGACTGGTCAAAATGTGCCAAATGAGGTTGCCTCAAGGTAGAGTGATGTTGCAGTCAACTGTTAAATGCCTTCCTAAACTCCAAATTGAGCTCATGATAGCTCATTGGAAAGCTACTTATGTCTAGGTATCACTAGATGCATAAAAAAAGTCATTTGGCCAACCAAGCAAGGAGGAAACTTGATTTTCCCAAGGTCACTTAAGAGGTGCATCAATTCTCCCGAGGCGATTGTATTTTTGACATTTCTATAAAACCATGCCACCTGTGTAAAAAGTGAAGGAGGTTTTTCTTCCTGGGCCTGTTGTGGACAAAAAACACTCTCATTTTTGCAAAATACATCTTTTATTGCTCTGAAACATCTTTTGAGTGAAACTTGTCCTGATGTGTGAAACAAGGAATTTTGTCGAAATGAAGCGAAATGAAGGGGATAAGAGGCTTCTAAATTCTTGGGGAAACTTTTGGAAGTAGGGAGGGATGTTAGGAAGTAGAGGAAAGTGGAATCTCAGAGATTGAGTGAGGAGAAGGGGTCCAAAAGGGCAAAACATAGGCCTAGCCTAGAAAATTGCCAAGTTGTGGCAAGAAACTAGGGTTTGTGCAAAAATGAGGAATTTGGAGGATCTCAGTGATGGGAAGTATTCTATAAGGTATATTAAGGATAGGGGAAGGTGTATGAACATCTGGATACAAGTTTTTATAATGATTTTACCATCCAAGAGAAATTGCCTTCAAAACCCTAGGAGAGGGAAATGAACCTTGCCGAGGCACAACTGAAGCAAGAACAAGGTGTAAAATGACCCAATGGAACTTGACATGATAATAACAACCTTCTGAATGATGATAGACTCAGCTGAATAGTGACATAGACTGACATTTGGGCAACTTTTAAAGGAGTAAAAGAAAACCCTAGACCTAATGCCTAGTGACCAAATTTTTCTTGAAGACTCACTGAAATGACAAAATTTGACCTTGACACTCTGAGACCACTTTGTAAGAGCATATTTGATCACTGGAATAAGGATAGAAAGACTGACACTAACATTGGCTCCAATGGGGATGGTAGCTACTTAGAGGTGCCAAGAACGACAGATCTTTGGGAGAGCAGACTAGTGCCTTATCCATTGGGCAATGGAATCAAAAACTCAAACTGAAATGCATGACTGAAAACGGATGACTTGACGACACAAATTGACTCTCACTCAACTAAGAACTGACTCGATACTTAAACACAACCGACAAACTGGAAATGATGCTCAAAGTGGATCTTATTCATTAAAACCTACTCTAATAGTTTCATTCATCACTTGATCAAGTGAAATGAAACAACCAATGCAACCAAGTAAGTATTCCATCTGCTGTTCGAATTTTCCGCAAGTGCTCACTTATGAACAACAAGCGAGAAATACTGAAAGGAAACTCCCATGACAACTTGGAAACAGATCAGTTGAATGATATGGATCCTCTATCCGCCTCCAAAAACACTGCATAAGGATCTTGAAATTCAAGCACACTGGAACTTAGCTCATCTAATGGATTACTTCTCGTTTCCTCATACCATGAATGCAAATTTTGATCTGAGCCCTGTGACAAGACCTCTGCTGAAAATGAAAAAGTAACCGGCTGCTGGATCAAGTTTGAATCAATACATGTTTCAAGCTCACATATAGTTAATGGAAAAAGACTTTGACTGCAAACCTCATCCAAAACATCAGCTATTGGATCATGAAAAACTTGAAAAGACTCTTGTAATGTATCCATTGAAAATGTATGACATCCTTCTAGCTATTCATCTTTTTCTTGAGAGATTTTATGAAGATTCTTCCTTATAAACTGAAATGCTTCGAAACAAAAGGGTATAGAATCTTCCTGCATCATCAAATCATGTATTTCATCTTCCACACCTTCATCTATAATCTGCCCTTCAATTTCATTTGGTGGTTGCAAATCTGATGCTACAGGCTGCTCAAGAATTTTATTATCTGTCTCATCCTCAACATTAACACTGAGAGATTGTTGATTTGTTATAGGCTGTTCATTTGAAGATTTACTATGCAATTCTTCCCTTCAAAAACTGAAATGATTCAAAACAGAATGGTACGGAGTCACCTTGAATCATTGAATCATGTGTGTCCACTTCCAAGTCTTCAGCTGCAACTTGACAATCAATGGCTTTTGGGGGTTGCAAATCTGAATATGAGAAGTCTTGAACAAAATTTTCATTGCTCTCAAGATGATTCAAATCAAGACTTGTTGACATTTGATTTCTGATTCCATGGTAGTTATCTCTGATGAACTGAAACGAATCAAAACAAAAAGGCAAATATCCTTCACTTACTTCAAACTTTGATGCACTTTCCTCATCATTGTCATAGCTGATATGCATTGGTTGATCACTGTATCCAAGCTGCTGAAAGTGAACTTTCTCCTCGCATAAACTAGCTGTTGATTCGTCTACAAGATTAGCTTCTTTTTGGAGAACATAATCATCATCATATTGATCAAATTGAGGCAATTCATCATCAAACACACACATCATATCAACAACTCTCTCTTCTTCACAATGATCTATAAAACAATCATCATCAGATCTATAACAATTGGCATTAGAAAATAAATGTTTTGGGTCAGCCGCTTGTTCTTGAATGTTACTTTCATTTTTTGCAGTCATTTTCCGCACCATCTCTTCTATCGCATTTACGAAAAGATCAAGATTTTCCTCTGAAAGTGTCAGCTACTCCGAAATATTCTTCTTTTCTTCTTCCTTCAACCTTGCCCTCAAGATCAGCAAATGAGCCTCTACATTCACTGCCTTGTTCTGCATCTGGTGAAGTGTTGCAATATTCTTTTCTCTCAGCTGAAACTCCATTTCCGGGTCAAAGGCACTCGGGTAGTGCAAGAGAGCAGATTTAGGAGAAGGTCTTATATCAACTGGCATCGAATAATAAACTTGGTTAAATCTGGCCGAAAACTGTTGTACTGTCTCCCTTGGCATCCTTTTCAGCTGATTATACTCTTCTATAATAAGGAAAAGGTTCTGTTCGATCATCCACCTGTCGAGAAAAACTTTGACAAATTGCTGGAAATCTGAAATGCTCACATCAGGCAAGGTTTTGAACCAACTCTTGACTTTGGCTTGCAAAGAAAGAGCAAAAAGCCTTATACTAACATCTTCGCTATCAACTTCAAAAAGGTGTAGAAAAGACTCAAAATTCTGCACATGTTGCTCAGCGTTGACATTCTTACATTCACCATCAAACCTTGGCAAGTATAGATCATAGTTTTTGGGGAAAGCATGAAGAACATAAGGTAAAACAAGAGGTTTATACCAATCTAGAATTTTACAAGGTGTAGGGGTATGTACATGTTGGACACCTGATCCTAAATGGGTTAGTGTGGAAGCCGAACAGACTAAGTAGTCCAAGGGACCTTGGGATGTGAATCCCAACGGTCACCATATTGTACTATAAATGTACATCTATTGTTAATAAAAATGTAATGCATGTTTTATCTTTACTATTGTTCCCGCTCACCATGTGTGTTTAACATGGTATCAAAGCCATGATGTGTGGCCTGTGTAGTTGCCTTGAATAGTGCTGGCCTAGTCTTCTGTAACGCTCCATTAATTATGCCTGCCTGTTCTTCTGAATACCTCTGACTGTCATAAACGTTTAAAAAGAAAAAGAGCATCGTTACACCTGCTCCTCTGTCCACTGCCTGAAGGAAACGCTGCCTCTGCCACACCTACACTGCACCTCATTATTAAACGCTGTTCTGACATTACTGAAATGGTGCCTGACAAGAACGTCTGAAGGAGAAACGCCTGAAGGAAAGCTGCCTGACAACGCTGAAACACACGCTGCTTGAAGACTCTTTTTCTGAAGAGTATAATCGCTGGCTCAGTTGGAGGAATTGTGCTGATAGCAGTAGCGCCAAATTCTGTTGAAGCCTGACATGAGAACCTACAAATTCTGCATTGCCTGGTATGAGAACCTGCAATGAGACGTTATTCTCTGCGTACTATTTACCCTGACATTTTTCTCCATGCTCCTCAGGTTATTTCGTGTTTTTATCATTACAAACTCATCCCTGTATAGTTATGAAGTCTCCCTACATGAGAATTGCGGTAACGTATTCTGCAAAATTCCGAAAGTAACGTATGAGAACCTGAAGGTAACTTATTCTGCAAAATCCTGAAGGTAACGAAGGTAACATATGACACACCTAATGGTATGAGAATTGTGTGTAACACCTGCAATGAGAAATGGTATTCTGAATGTAATGTTTGACACGCCTGAAGAACTTCCTGTCTCACTCTTTGTGGTTTCTGTTACTTGTCGTTGGCTGCCGGGAACATCAACAGAAAGTGACGAGACTGATCGCAGGGGATTTTGGAGCGTTTCGTTCTCATTGTTCAAGGCTGAGAGACCATACCAAAAAAAGATCCCACTGACAGCTATCATGTTGGAAGGCTGAGAGACCAATTGCGCAGAGGTTTTGGGTCATAGAACTAATGCGTTGGACGAGAGAAGTGCACAGGCGCTCGAAGGCCATGGGGCGATACGGTCAACGCATGGGTGTTGGAGGGTCACTCATATTGGAATTCCAAGGCCGCGGGCCATCAATCCATCGCAGGCATCATACTTATCACAAAGAAAGCATAGAGCCGAGGGCCATATGCTCGTTGCGCAAAGTTTGGGAAGTCATGAAGCCAGACACATCACCACAGTGGAGTCCCGGGTCTTAACGCGCCACCTTGGGTATCATAAAGACGAAATAAAATTGTGAAGGGTCTCTTCAGACACCATATGAGTTTCTTGAGGGAGCGAAGCACGGAGGGCCGGTGAGTACTGGACACATACTCACTGTCTATGCCATTGAAGAAAAAGCAACCAAACGGTTCTGAAATGGACAATAATTTATCCAAAAAGGCTAAAGGAATTTGCATCACCATTTCATAAAAAATGAGGGGATAACAGGACAGAAATAGCCGATAGAGATTTGTACCGAAAATTGTGATTTAAGGAAGGATAATGAGATTAAGTTGAGCATGTTGAGTAATGGGTCGGTTGCAATGGACATACCTGAGGTTTCTGAGATTGTTCGGAGCTCTGAAATAGGGTGAGCTTGGCTGTGTTGTTATCCTTGGGATTAATCAATCTTCCAAGGCAATTAGATGTTTTATCGGATACATTCTGCATATACATGAAAGATCCCGAGCAATTGCTGCTGGGATTTTTCTTTTCTCATCACCTGTGTTGCATAAAATTAGATTTGACAAGTTCCAATTGGAAGTTCTAAAGACCCACTTGGAGATTCAAGCTAGTGGGCTTGCTCGAGGTGGAATTCAAGCTGGTTCATGGAGATTGCTGATGTGGAAGGTGGTGATGGGTTCAAGCCTCTTGCAGCAGAGAATAGTGGCAAAGGAGAAATGTGTTACTGGTGAATGAGCAAAGTGATTCTTCATCTTTATATTGGGTTTTGTATTCAATCTAAAAATAATCTGAATTGAGAATGTTGAAGAGTCCTTAGTATTTTCCAACTTCTTTGTGGAGTAAATATTGAAACTGAAAGTGGCACAAGAAGTTGTACTTCTACATCGAATCCTGTACTTCAGAACAGTGGCCTGCAGGCTGTTTTCTTTACTGTAACATAGAAACATTATTTTTTGCAAGGAAGTGTTAGGCGGCATTGTTGATGCTAATTTCATGGTGGCTGTATGGATGTTCACCATGTTTTCAAATCAAGGAAGGAATTAATTTTTGTGAGCTTAAGGAAAAGTGGGAATTCTGTCATGTAGATACTTTTCATGCAATAATTACTCAAAACGGGTAAATGTGCAAGGAAGATGCCTGTGCACTGAATTATTGTATAAGCTCATTGTCTAAAATTGTCTTCCACTATTGATCAACACTTTTACAAAATTTGCCATTTTATTATTCAAGTCCAAGGGGATGACAAAGTTCTTGTTTCTATCTGCAACGGTACTGTGGACAGAGTTTCAGATTTGATATTTTGAAAAGGCTTCTCTGAGTAGTATAATATTGATGCTCTTCTTCTAAGTTACCACAAGTTCAGTGAGATTGTTACTCTTATTAGTAATCTTGGAACCCTAGGCTTTAATGATCTTGGTACACAACTTGTTTATATTCTTCAAGTTGCAGTTATTTGGCATTGTCTGATATATATAAGTTTACTTGTACTTTTACATTCTAAGAAAGTGCATTTGTAGTTGAAGCATTTTTTTGAAATGGATCGAATGGATGATGTATTAGAGTTACTGAATACCCTAATACATTCCAGCATTGATGGGATGGTAAAAGTTAGCAAGGATTCTCTCTCTAATATTCAAACCTGTTTGCAAAGTGCACAAGAAAAGATCGATTTTTTGCAGCTTGAATCACAGCTACAGCAAGAAGAGCTACATCAAAATAGACACCATTCTAAACCTGTTTTTGTTCAGAACATTAAGACAACCACCCATCAGCAGCATGTTACAGTTCATTCAGATTTAGTACCAAACAAAGCAGCAAGGTTACATGCAGATGCAGAAGTTCAGTCTGCACTTCCCAAGCCCATCATCAG
>APFE031368729.1:231299-332291 GCA_000404065.3 Pinus taeda
CTAAATGGGTTAGTGTGGAAGCCGAACAGACTAAGTAGTCCAAGGGACCTTGGGATGTGAATCCCAACAGTCACCATATTGTACTATAAATGTACATCTATTGTTAATAAAAATGTAATGCATGTTTTATCTTTACTATTGTTCCCGCTCACCATGTGTGTTTAACAGTACAACAGGTATAGAATCAGTCTTGGTCTCTTGAGGTTCATCAATCTGAAGATGGTCATCACAAAATTTAGAAGAAAGGTCTTGATCAAGCTCAAAGGTATGCATATCCTTGGTATTCACAATCTTCAAAGGGAAAGAATCAACTGCAGGCCGAGGATCTCTTCTCAAATACAGTATACTTTGCAAAGCCTTCTTGACATTCTTGGGAAAAGAGAAGAAATAATTTATGACAAAGAACAAAATGTCTTGGATGAAATTACAACTTGAATACCTGATCTGTCCATGTTGTCCTTTCATGTTTGTGCTGGTCGGGATCATCCTTCAGTGGAGTCTTTGGATCTGATCTCAAAAATGATTTAGAGTCACCAGGTGAATGATTTCAGCCTTGCCAGTGTCTGATCGTTGTCCACCATCAACAATCAGATCTGAACTCAATACATGTACTGGGGCAATTTATAAGTTAAGTGTTACGATTACAAGCTAGACCGGAGATTGACTGAAGCAACGTTTATCTACTATGCACTCGCAGAGCAATGTGCAGTTCGAAGGCTACCTGGCGTGGCTTCAGACTTCGTCTGTAGCTATAAATCAAATAACACTAACAAGCAAACTAGTTCTTCCCCAGTATGGTCACCACTATGTTAGCGCTCAAATCTACCTTAGGCTGAAATAAGGTGAGACTCAAGGCCACATCAAACCACACTCAGCCTCGTAGTTAGCCCTACGAGGACAGGAGAGGGCTCTCTCCGGGTCAAACTCGGCAAAATATAATCAAAGAGGCTCGAGATGACCGAATTGATGACTAATTTTAGGCTAGGTATGAAGTACGAAGAGTTTAGAACTGATTTTTAAAGATTTTGTTGAATTCAAGGGAAGGTCAATTTTGGATGTGGGGATGAGGCACATCTTTTGCAGAGGTCTACTTGGGGCAAGATAGGCGATTGTTTGATGCCTTAAAGTAAGTGAGATGGGTATATCAGACTGTTGAGGAGCTAAGGAGAGCAAGGGAGTCTCAAGGATTCTCCTTAAACTGAAAAAAACAGAAAAGATTAAACAAATTTAAAGGTAGAGCATAGCAATTTCATGGATTCTACCTTAACACTTCATTTGTTTAATTACAGAAGATTCAATAGAGAAAATGATACACATACACAACTTACAAGTACTGAGAGAAACACACCATCAACACATAAAGCCACATGAATCCCAAATAGTTGCTGCAAAACCCTGGTCTTTCCTTTGCCAAAATGCAGATAAGATATGTACAATATAGTCTCAAGCTATTCCCAAGAGTCCAACCTCTCCAACCTCTGAAAATGATTGAGAAATTACATCATATAGACCATCCTAACCCCTTTCCTTGTCTCTAGGGGTCAAGCTCATCATTCTAGGAGCTGTTTGAACTAATTCTAAACAAGGATCTGAAATCTTGGTAGTCAAACAACTTACCCCTATATGCTAGGAAACTGATTCATTCATTAAATTTTTACTATTTTTTTAATGAATCATCTAAAATAGGTAAAAGTGAGTCAAAGTTACATGTAAACCATCAATTTACATCATGATAACTCAAAAATTTCATCCACAAGCAAAACTGGTCAAACTGGCTGCATTTCCTGAGCTGAAGATGAAAATTGTGCCAAAAAACCCTGTGCGCCACGCGCCTTTCCACCTGCTTTTTGGGCACTTTCCGGCATCCCAATTGAGCTCAGGTTCGATTGTTGAAAATCCATAGATGTCTAATTTCCAACCCAAGTGGAATTTTCCAATTTTGTCTCTATTTGACCCTCCAAAAGTGGATTCGCCCAGAAGTACTTCTGGCTGGTGCAAAAAGTGGCAGAAAGGTGATTTTCATTATGTTTTTGAGCTTTTGATCACCCAAAACTTGATGAAATGCCTTGGAAATTTCTGAGAATGTGTATTTCATCATGAAAAATCCAAAAATATAAGCTATTTTTCATATTGACCTCTCAATCCTATGCGTCACGCGAGGCACGTGACGCACTGGGCTTGAGGCGCGCGGCGCATAGAGCCTGTGCGTAGCAGCGTTTGCAGGAGACTTTTGGAGGCCTTCTTAGTGTCAGAATTAGGTGCCATATAACTCGTTGGAAATTTCCTTTAGTATAATTTCCAACCCAACTAGAATGTTTCAATTTAGAGTTCATTTTCCTAGTCAAAAATCAAGTCTCCCAAGACTGGTCAAAATGTGCCAAATGAGGTTGCTTCAAGGCAGAGTGCTATTGTAGTCAACTTTTGAATGTCTTCCTCAACTCCAAATTGAGCTCATGATAGCGCATTGGAAAGATCTTTGTGTCTAGGTATCTGTTGACTCATCAAGAAATTCATTTGACCAACCTAGCTAGCAGAAAACGTGATTTGCCCAAGGTCACTTCAGAGGTGCATCAATTCTCCCGAGGCAATTGTATTTTTGACATTTCTCTAAAACCATGACACCTATGTAAAAAGTGAACGAGTTTTTTCCTCCTTGGCCTTTTGTGGACAAAATCCTCTCTCAGGGTTTCAAAATTAATCTTTTATTGCTCTGAAACATCTTTTGAGTGAAACTTGTCCTTATGTGTGAAACAAGGAATTTTGTCGAAATGAAGCGAAATGAAGGGGATAAGGGGATTCTAAATTCTTGGGGAAATTTTTGGAAGTAGGAAGGGATGTTAGGAAGTAGGGGAACGTGGAATATCAGAGATTGAGTGAGGGGAAGGGGTCCAAAAGGACAAAACACAGGCCTAGCCTAGAAAATTGCCAAGTTGTGGCAAGAAACTAGGGTTTGTGCAAAAATGGGGAATTTGGTGGATCTCAGTGCTGGGAAGTGTTCGATAAGGTATATTAAGGAATGGGGAAGGTGTATAAACATCTAGATACAAGTTTTTCTAATGATTTTACCGTCCAAGAGAAATTGCCTTCAAAACCCTATGAGAGGAAAATGAACCTTGCCAAGGCACAACTGAAGCAACAACAAGGTGTAAAATGACCCAATGGAACTTGACATGATAATAAAAACCTTCTGAATGATGATAGACTCAGATGAATAGTGACATAGACTGACATTTGGGCAACTTTGAAAGGAGTAAAAGCAAACCCTAGACCTAATGCCTAGTGACCAAATTTTGCTTGAAGAATCACTGAAATGACAAAATTTGACCTTGACACTCTGAGACCACTTTGTAAGAGCATATTTGATCACTGGAAGAAGGATGGAAAGACTGACACTAACAGGATCCAAGATTGTTTCATGAAGAATTAAGAAACAACCTATTATATCTTTGTCATCCACTGAGGCAGAGTATAAATCTTTGTGTGTAGCAACTTGTGAAGTTGTTTAGATGAGGAGAGTTCTTCAATATGTTGGAGAAGAAAAAAATAAGTCCACAGTTATCAAATGTGACAACCAAATCTCAATCAAGTTAGCAAACAATCCAATGTATCATGCAATAACAAAGCATGTTGATGCTCCATTTCCTTTTATTAGAGAGAAAATACAGTCTAAGGACATTTTTCTTGAATATTCTAATAATTGTGAAAACTTGTTGCTATTTTCACTAAGCCCCTTGGGAAGATGAAATTTGATATGTTTACGGAGATATTAGGTGTGGAAATAAATCCTTTCCCCATTAAGGGGGGAATTGAAAATAATGGAAAAAGGTTTTTTTTCATATTCAAATTATGTCCTAGATTAGACTTAGATCCTATTTTCTAAGAGACTGTTGTGATATCCCAACAAAATGTAATCATTGATGGGTTGTGTTATACTCTTTCCATGACTAGCCTACGTAGTTAACTTGGGGGTTAGAGGGGGGTGGAGCCCCCACTTCATTGTGTAGTGGGGGGTCATAGGGGGTTTGAGGGGGCCGGGTAGCCCCCCTCTACGGGGTGCAGGGAAGTGCCCCAAGGAAATTTTTTTTGGACCCTATATTAGGTTGGGCAGACCTACCTATGGTTTTATGCATGGTTTTCACACATGGTTTTGGATGCGATGGTTTTCGGTCAATGGTTTTGGATGTGATGGTTTTCGGTCCATGGTATTGGATGCTTTAGCATGTATAAATATGTATTGTAACATTGAAAGGAACATAATGAAAAATCAAGCTGGTAGTCTTGGTTTTGGGATCCAGGGGAAAATCTCTATGTATATATGTTTTATGTGTTATGCTCTTGCATTGTTTATTTTCTGTTCTTAGAATTCGTATGCAGGTAATTTTTGTATGGGGTTAAAACCTACATTTGGTATCAGAGTTGTTTTGGCTTCAAGGGTATGCCTTTGTTGCTGAGGGTTTTCACTCGGACCTGTGGTAGACCCTGTTCAGTGGGAGATCTATGGGATTGATTCTGGTGTTGAAAGAAGATGACGAGCAGTGGAAAGATAGAGATCAATAAATTTAATGGTCAGAGTTTTGAGTTGTGGAAACTCAGGATGGAGGATCTGTTGGTGGATAAAGATCAGTGGATCGTGGTAGATCTATGTACGAAAGAAATGGGAGTGTCTGATGAAGAATGGAAGAATTTGGATCAGAAGGCAAAGAGAACAATACAATTGTGTGTCTTAGATTCAGTATTACTGAATGTATCAGGGGAATCTACAACTACGGATTTGTGGGATAAGTTAGGGACTCTGTACCAATTTACGTCTTTGGTGAATAAACTGTTCCTACATAAAAGTTGTATAACCTAAGGATGAAAGATGGATACTCCATGATAGAGCATATGAATGCATTTAATATTGTGGTAAGTCAGTCATTATCTATTGATATTAAAATTTCAGATGAAGATAAGTGCATGATTTTTTTGTGTTCTCTACCAGATTCATGGGATAGTCTGGTTATTGCAATAGGTACCGATGCAACTGCCTTGTAGTTTGATGAAATAGTCTCATCCTTGCTGACAGAGGAGATGAGATGTAAAAATGTGGAGACCCAGAATGGTGATGCCTTGTCTGTACGAGGAAGGTCCCAGAAAAACTTGTAAAGGTGGTGTGCTAGAAATGTGGAAAGGAACGGCACTACAAAAGGGACTGTAAACCTAAATCTCCTGACAAAGGAAAGGGATATGATGATGCTCCTTCTACAAAGGTGAAAACCACCTTGATTGAAGGTGGGGATGTGTACTTGGCTTCTTCAAGTACACATGTAGATCATGAGGCATGGTTGATTGACTCAGGTGCATCCTTTCACTTCACTCCCGATAGAGAGTGGTTCTGTGAGTATGAGAAATATGATGGTGGTGATGTCTTCTTGGGGGATGACAAGAAGGCTAGAATCATTTATCGCATAAAAATAAAGTTGAAGTTGCAAAGTGGAATGGTTAGAACACTTCTGAGGGTTCTGCATATTCCTGCATTGGCCAGAAATCTTATTTGTGTAAGGAAGCTAGATAATGCGGGTGTAAAAATAGTGTTCAATAAGGATACCTACAAGATGGTTTGGGGAGCACTGGTATTGATGTGGGAAGCTCGGATTGGAACTTTGTACAAGCTGAAAGGTAGAATTGTTGTTATTGAGTGCAATAGTTCTATGGTTCCTGAAAGTGGAGCATAAAATCTAGTGGTCTCTGGAGAAAAGACCATGATGTGGCATCAAAGGCTTGGACATATTGGAGAGAAGGGCCTTTGAATACTTCATGGTAAAGGTATGGTAGAAGATATCCGTAATAGTTCTTTGGATTTTGATTTCTGGGAAAATTTTGTATATGGGAAGTAGAATCAGCTGAGTTTCCCCTCTGGTGGTAAGATGGTGAAACAGATATTAGAACTTGTGCACAGTGATGTGTTTGGACCTATGAAGGTTCCATCACTGGGTAAGTCTATGTAATATGTATCATTTATAGATGACTTCTCAAGGAATACATACATATATTTCCTTAAGAAGAAATCTGAAGTCTTTGACAAGTTTAAAGAATTTAAGGCTCTAATGGAAAACCATATAGAGAAGAAGATAAAGGTGTCGAGGACAGATAACTGTGGAGAGTTTTGTAGTAAGGAATTTGAAGAATTCTGTAAGAAGTGTGGTATATCACGGCAAAATAATACTCCATACACACTTGGGAAAAATGGAGTTGCAGAAAGAATGAACAATATGTTGATGAAAAGTGCTAGAAGCACGCTCAGTGGTGTCAGGTTAGGACATGAATTCTGGGCAGAGGCAGTGGAGACATCATGTTACTTGGTCAATAGATCACCTTCATTAGCGTTGAAGGATAAGACTCCACAAGAGGTATGGACTGGTAAGAAACCCTCTCTTTCACATCTGAGGGTATTTGGATGTGATGCGTATGTACTTCTTCCAAAGGAGAAAAGAACCAAGTTGGATAGTAAATCTGAAATATGCATCTTTATTAGGTATAAGGATGGTTTAAAGGGTTATAAGCTTTGGAACCTAGTTACAACAAGGAAGGTTGTGTACAGTCGAGATGTGGTTTTCAGGGAGGTCAAAGATGTTATTAAACGTGAAGTCCAACCAAAGGAACTTGAGAAAATAGAGTTTGGGCTTAAGGAGGAAGAATCAGACTCTATTGTAGAGGAGGAATCAGAAGATGAAGAGCCACAAACTCCGAGTGTGAGAAGATCAGTTCGAGAAAGAAGGTAGCTAGAAAGGTATAGTTACTGAAGATCTGTTCAAATTTTTCTTTATCTGTTATTGATGATGATCCCAGAACTGTGAAGGAAGTAGTAGATTCTGAGGATGGAAAACTCTAGAAAGAGGCCATGGTTGATGAAATGGCATGTTTGCACAAAAATGAGGCTTGGGATTTGGTGGAGTTGCCGGCTGGAAGGAAACCCATTAGCAGCAAATGGGTGTTCAAGAAGAAGACAAATGCAAAAGGAAAGGTGGAGAAATACAAAGCTCAATTGGTAGCAAAAGGTTATTCCCAAGTGCCAAGAATTGATTTTGGTCATATTTTTTCTCCTGTTGCCAAGGTAGCTTCTATTAGATTACTTTTATTTGTTGTTGCTGCTTTTGATTTTGAGGTAGAATAGATGGATGTGAAGACATCATTTCTTCATGGGGATCTAGAAGAGGAGATCTACATGAAGCAACCTGAAGGTTTTGTGGTGAAGGGTAAGAAAGAACTGGTATGCAAGTTAAAGAAGTCTTTGTATCGGTTAAAACAGTCACCAAGGATGTGGTATCAGAAATTTGATACATTTATATGGGGACTTGGATTCATGAGAAGCAAAGAATATCAATGTGTGTATTTTAAATTAATTGATGACCGTGTCATTTATCTGGTCTTGTGTGTGGATGATATGTTGCTGGTTGGAAATGACAAAGAAATTATCCAGGATTTGAAGACCCAATTGTCCTCCAAATTCGATATGAAAGATCTTGGCGCTACAAACCATATTTTTGTAATGGAAATTAAAAGAGATTTGGTAAGGAGGAAGCTTTGGTTAAACCAGAGGAAGTATGTCGAGACAATACTGCAGAGGTTTAATGTGCAGGATAGTGAATCGGTGAAGGTTCCTATTCTTGTAGGTGTAAAGCTATCTACTGAACAGTGTCCCAAGACACAAGAAGAGGAAGAGAACATGTCCCATGTTCCATATGCAAGTGCAGTCGGTATCCTGATGTATTAAATGGTATGTACTAGATAGACATTGCACATGAAGTGGGAGTATTGAGTAGGTTTATGTCAAAACTAGGGAAGGAGCACTTGACAATAGTGAAGCAGGTTTTCAGGTATTTGCATGGCACTAGTGATTATGGTTTGTGCTACCAAGGAAGACAGGGATTGGATAGAGTGTTGAATATTTGTGGCTTTGTTGATGAAAACTGGGTTGGAGATCTAGATCAGAGAATATCTACAAGTGGGTATGTGTTTAACCTATTTGGAGGTGTAGTTAGTTGGATGAGTAAGAAACAATCTGTAGTGGCACTATCAACTACAAAGGCAGAATACATGGCAGCCATTCATGCAAGCAATGAATCAATTTGGTTGCAGATATTGTGTTCATGTATCGGGTTAGTGCAGGGAGCTATAAAGATAGACTGTGACAGCCAAAGTGTAATATTCTTGGCAAAGAACCCTGCTTACCATTCAAGGGCAAAACACATTGATGTTTACTACCACTTTGTGAGGGATACGATAGAAGACAAAAAGGTGTTTTTGGTAAAGGTGGACACTTTGAATAATAATATAGATGCATTGACAAAATCTGTGAGCTCTGAGAAGTTATCTTGGTGTAGAGAAACAATGGGTGTTGTAGGGCTAGATAAATGACTAAGCTCTGTTGTGGTCCCCTGTGGAAAGAATACAACAAGTGGGAGAATGTTGGGTTGTGTTATATTATTTCCACGATTAGCCTACATAGTTAATCGAGGGGTTAGAGGAGGGGTGGATACCCACCTTCATTTCATAGCGGGGGGATCATAGGGGGTTTGAGGGGGGCGGGTAGCCCCCCTATACAATGTTCGGGGCAGTGCCTTGGGGAAATTGTTTTTGGACCCTATATAGGTTGGGTGGACCTATATATGGTTTTATGCATGGTTTTCGCACATGGTTTTGGAGGCGATGGTTTTTGGTCCATGGTTTTGGACATGAAGGTTTTTGGTCCATGGTATTGGATGCTTCAGCTGTTGTAGCATTTTTTGGTTTTGGTAAGTTAGAATCACTTAGTCAAAAAATGAAATTTTTTTTCAAAGAATGTGAAGCTAGGATATGGAAAAAAAGAATATTGAATTAAAATGTTAGGAAATATCTTGATAATATGTCCATATCAAAGAAAATGTTAGAATAGATGCCCTAAAAAATGAAGGCAAGAATAAAATGTAAAGTTAGAAAGAAAAGCAAAAAGCAATAAACTCTAAAAGCATGCAAGCCCAAGTGCCACTACTTTTTACTTTATTATACAAAATAATGGTTGTGTGTAGCTTGTCATAAATGGCACAACCCAAGAAAGTCAAATAGTTTAATCTTGACTAGTTCATGCTTTAAATTTCATGTTTATAGTTATAAAATAAAGATCTAGCCAAAATATTTAACCTTGGAAGATCAATAGTTAGGTAGAGAATAATAAGGAGCTCATCAGTTTAATCTGAGCCCTTGGATGTTATAAGATTAGAATTAGATAGTTTACTTTTCAAAAGAAAAAGGAAATAAAGGGCCTGCTAGCTTAAATGCATCCAAATAAGTAAAGAAAAGATGTTATGGTAAGTAAAGGGTAGTTAGAAGAAATGTTGCATAAGAATAAAGTTGATAGAAGCATAAGCTCATTTATCATGCTTAATCCAATGTTTAAGTGTGCATGAACAGTCATGAAAGTAAAAGGATGTTCACAAGTTGATTTGATTCACTTCCCCTCATTCCATTTCACCCCCCACTACTTATTTATTAATTTTACTCCATTTTTCCCTCATTTCTTGTTAAAGTACTATTTTCCCTTCATTTCCAACCTTTCCCTTGCTTTCACAAAATATCCTAGAAAACTACCCTCCAAAGGTGATTTCCTTACTCAAAACCCCTTTTCCCTAGTGTGAAACGCATTTCCCCACCGAAAAAAAGTCATTTTCCCCTTGTAATTCTCCTAAAAACCCATAAATACCCATAATACCCCTTATCCTAAGTATTGGGTGTAGGAATTGCACTTAAGCAAACTCCTTGACACTTAATTGTCAACCTCGGGGATTCGTAAACTTAGAGACGAAGCACAGGAAATACCAGAGATGCTATGAATTTTCTTGATATAAATTCCTACTTTAAAGAAAATCTTGCAGAATCGAAAGAGTAAAAGATAGCTGAATCATCAAAGTAATCTAGTGTTGGAACAAGAAAGAATGCATTTGCAAAAGAGATTTAGAAATAAAGGAGCAATCACTCTAGCTGACTATTGATTAACTATTGGGTGTGTTTTTCTTTAGCAGAGACACTTTAGGAGTCTTCTACAAATGGGCCCTTCAAACCTTCTTATGTAAAGATTTCCTTCTTGGAAGAATCTATCTTGCACTAATGCAGGAACAACGACTTATGCAAAGGGTGTAAAATGATGTCTGTACTAAAAGTGTTTTTTCTTCGTGCAAGGGCTTAAAATTTCTCAAGTCCAAAGCACTCAGATCCAGTAACAAGAAACTGGTTCTTGTACCTGATTAGAGCTTCTTACACTTAGCATTTAATTCTTGAAATCAATGCTTAAGTGTTATGAAGCCAAATTGCATACCAAAAAGATGAATGTTTTTGAGTTTATCAAAGTGTAGAAATAGAGAAACAATGTTTTTAATTTGTCATGTTATGAAATATTATTGAAAGCAAGAAAGTTGTTAGAAGTAAACTGAAAAGGCTTGTTGCATCACACAATCTTGCACTGGTGCAGGTTCAGTTCTTCTATTTTAAATCAGGCAGGAAAACCAAATCAAAAAAACTTACAGAAAGTGAATAGCACACCAACGTGCATTGGTGCAAATAATTCCTCCTGCTTGGACCAGGCGGGGAAAATCAATCCAAACAAAACGTGCAGAAATTGAATAACACACCAACGTGCATTGGTGCAGGTAATTTCTCTTGCTTGGACCAGGCGTGGAAAATAAATCCAAACAAAACGTGTAGAAATTCAATAGCACACCAACATGCACTAGTGCGGGTAATTTCTCCTGCTTGGACCAGGCGAGGAAAACCAATTCAAAATCAGATGCACGAAAAGGAAATTTAACTACTTCATGCTGCAAATCTGCTTTCACTCAAACAAGAATTTAAATGCTGTAAATTAAATCACACTTGGTAGTTTAAAACATAAATTACAAAAACAAAAAAGAGGGAGAACATGTTGGGTTGGTTGGGCCCTAGCCAACCAATGCATTTCCCTTTCAAATAGAAACATTGCTCAGCACTATATCAATTCATCAGCTATCAAACATAAGGAAAACACAATTTATGAACATAAGGTGAAGCTCCCTTATTAAATCATAAGGGAAAATACATGATTGATTACAGAGTCCAGCCTAGATTTGTGCAATACCAGCAAAACAAAGTTACAACAACACTGTTGTAGCGTTGCTCCTCCACCGTCCGCCTTTCTACGTGCATCATTCATCCTTTTATAATCTTTCATAATGATTAAAACAAGTTGTTCCTTTGCCAGGAATATGGGGATTGAATCCTAACCAATTCTAATTACATAGCATAACAGTACAAGCGTTCCATTATTAAAAGAATGAATATTTAATACAAATTTTCCAATTCTGGGATTTTTCTAGCATTTTGGAAAATTTGGTAATTTTAACAAACTGCCTCTAGAGCGCCTTTCGTATCTCTTCAACCATTACGTATTTTGGAAAACGGCTCGTGGCTTACTCAATTTCCTATGCTAGGAAAAAAACCCATGTCACGAAATTTCTTTATTTACATTAATCTACATAAAACCTGAGACGAAAGTTGGCAGTCTGGAAACTTGTTGACTGTGTTTTCTAGAATTTTGGAAAAAACAGTTTTTTTTTTTATAAAAGTGCTTCAAAGACCTATTCATATTTTTTGGAATACTTTGAATCTAAGGAAACAATTTCGATTATGGGTAATTGGTTATATTTTTGAAAAACCCATTTGCTCAGATTTCCATAATTCACCTCCATTTGCATAAAAGCTGAGGTCAAACTTGGCCATTTAGAAATTATGTAGATTTTGAGCACACTTATTAATTTGCAATGTTGGTGCATGAATGTGTTCTGCAGGAATACTGCCGGTACTAGTGCAAGAATGTGTGGTGTAGGAACTTCGCCTCTATCAGAATAGGCACATAATCAACTTTGTAAAGATGCAAACACACAAACTATTATTAAAGATGCCTTTAATGTTTAAATCTCATTAAAGCAAAGGAATAGCAAATACTTACTTATTATCTCCAAGAATGAACAAAACTGTGACAATGACTAGTCAAGCTAAACAAAAGCATGAGTGATTTCAAGTAAAAGGTTATATAAATCAAGGCAAAAAAAAAGGCCCAACATCCCCCCATGCTGACCTTCTTGCATGTCCTCATGCAAGGAAATCCACTGTCACGTTGTTGCTCCCTTGCAAAAAGCAAGATTAAAAACATTTGTAGGCATTTGTAATGATGTTTCCTGCAATTCTATGTGATCACATTTCCTACACTAAATAAAGCTTGTTCCAAGAACAGAGTGTTTGCTGGACTCTTTGATTATTTATACTAATTTTAAGAAAATTTGTCACAATAGAAATACCAAATTGGAAGGACGGTGCATGCTTGCACTAATCTTCTTACACCGCCTAAATTGCGCTACTTTGCTATCACTTTTCTACTTGCACTACTGTATATTACAACATGATTGCTCTGGTGCAAGCATAAAATTTGCTAAAAAACAAAGAATTTTGGTAAAACGTGGGCTGGACTTAAACATGACTTCCTCAATCATACGGAAGGTTTGCTTCACCATTTATTTGATGCTTCTGAGCATATCCTTTTGCTCTTTCTCTAGTAGATCCTACAATAAGTTCATGCGGGAACAAAGAAGTGGGAAAAGGGAAAAATTCAAAATGGGAAGGAAGTTTATTACAGGGATTCCAGGAACAGTACCATCAAGAGGGTGTAAACAGAAGTGGGATAGGAAAAAAAATTCAAGGGTTAAAGTGGGATTTACGAAACGGATGGGAAGGTAATCATTCTGGGATTGAAGAAGAAAACTGATGGGAAATTACGAAAATGGGATATGAGGAAAGGCAAAAAAATTACTGGAAGGTTTGCTTGCTAACCACGTTACAATTCTAATGAATATATCAATTATAAGAATGCAACAAGATTAGGTACAAAAAGTAGAAATTATAGACAAACGAGTATGGTACATACCTGTTACCTTGTCCCAAATGAATTTCTTGTTTTGTTTCTACCCAAAGTCTTATAATGAAAATAAAATTATGTTGAAAAGGTGCAATCTCAAAATAAATACTACAAGTTCATGCACCTACTATAGCAATCCTGTACCTAGATTATGCAGCACATATTTAGAGGCAACCACCATCAATACACATTGTTGTCAACCAGCATCTTGTGAGTAGTCATCATTGAGTAATTCATCACTATAAATACCATGAAAGTCAAAATGAGTTATGATACCAATTAGCAACCTCTTTATTGAACAGTCTAAATTACGTTGTCATTTGGATTCAAACTAAATTTCCTCTTAATATAGCACAAAGAGTAACCTTTACTAAGGGTGCCACATCCTTCAATATTTTTTATTTTTGGAAGATATAACTCAAAGCATCATGTTCAAATTGTCTTTAAAACCATTTTCCAAGAAAAAAACGATAAGCTTAGGGGAATATAAAGATAGCCAAGCAAATTATAGTATGCACTTAACTTTAATACCACAGACATAGCCCTGCTTCCTGCAGGTGTCTATAACCTCAGCAGGGGTGTCTTTTGACCCATCAAAATGTCTGTGTCCCACTTACTAGGCATGGATTCAGAGTTATATTATTTTAATTTTAGATGAAGGTCATTGTTCTGGCTCGGTAACCAACTAATGGCAGTGCCACTCACAAGAAGTAACATGGATGAACAGGTCGGCTCGTGATGAGACCTCTTGTCTTCCAACTTTTCAGTTGAAAGACATTACTCTGGCTTGGTGACCAGAAGCAGTAATGTCATGCATGCTAGGTCTCATGATCATGGTAGGTCGGCTCATCACGAGACCTCCTATCCTCCCCTAAATCTTTTGTATACTCTGATTATGATTAACCTAAAAGGTTACTTAATATGTGGGGAGACAGATCTACTCCTTAAGAGTACGGGATGGCGTGAAATTTTTTTAATGACTAATCATTACTGACTAGTTCCTCTGCCCCAAAGACTTATTAAAGATATCCCAAATAATGACTAAAAGACTCCTTGAATTAAGAATGCTAATGTTCTCATGAATAGCTTATTATGATCTTAACAAGAGTGGTCCTCCATACGAGGTTTCCAATAGTACCTTCTAAGGGAAACTGAAATTATATACATGAGATGACAACTTCTTAGAGTGATTAGTCATGGTTACTTTGAGAAATCATAAGGTATTAGAGTGAATCATACTCAACAAGATGTGTCACAGATGCGTGTGTTAACAACCAATGCGGATCAAAAGTAGTTTTAATGACTACACTTTAAAAATTAAAAACCTTAATAGCATTTTATTCACCTACCCTACTTTACCTAGGAGGCGGAAGACTTCCTTTTATGTATAGGAGTACTTCTAATGAAGCCATGTGTGGATCAGGTGAAAATATATATTCATTCTCAAATTTATCATACAAACTTGAAAGTGTACATGGGCATGAAGAACCAACCAATGTACTTGATATGACAACAAGAGTTTTAAAAGAGAAGAATACTCCCTTGCTTGAGTCATTGTTCGAAACCAATGTTTGATATGATCATGGTATTCATGGTCCATTTCTTGATTTGACCCATGTTGCTCATCCTCTTCTTCCATATCATGATGATTATTCTCCGTAGGGTGAGTAGTCTCTTGATTACATTCTGGATCTGCTAATAGACATGTCAAGAACTCCTCGATCTTAGGTTCTAGTGAATGTTCTCCATTGATTATAGTGCATGATTCATTTGTCTCCTTAGATGACTGGTCAGGGAAATCAAAAGAGACTTCCAAATCCTCTTGTGGTGGTGGAGAAATGGACGAGTTCTTGAATATTGTCAAGAAGTTCTCTCTTCCTGAGAGGTAGAGGTCAAGATCCCAGCAGCTGCTAGGGCTTGTGAGAGGTTCTTCATATTTATCATCTTCAATTCCATCTGGTTGATTGATATTCCCTGTCTCCACACACATATTCGTAATGGGGGTTCTTACAACACCTCAAAAATGATATAACTTTAAATATTAGAATCTGAAGATAATTGATTTTAAAAGTTATTGGCTGAAATAAAGCTCACCACGCTTGCACAAATATAAAGGCAGAGTTACCCCTATTGCATCAATAGAAAATTCTTACCAAATCAAATCGCCTCCCTGCCAACGGTGCCAAAATCTTGGGTGCAAGAATTGCACTTAAGCAAACTCCTCAATACTTAATTGTCAACCCACGGGATTTGTAAACTTAGAGGCGAAGCACAGGCAATGCCAAAGATGGTATGAATTTTCCTGATAGAAATTCCTACTTTAAAGAAAAGCTTGCAGAATCGAAAGAGTAAAAGATAACTGAATCATCAAAGTAATGTAGTGCTGGAACAAGAAAGAATGCATTTGCAAAAGAGATTTAGAGATAAAGGAGCAATCACTCTAGTTGACTATTGATTAACTATTGGGTGTGTTTTTCTTTAGCAGAGACACTTTAGCAGTCTTCTATAGACAGGCCCTTCAAACTTGCTTATGTAAATATTTCCTTCACACAAGAATCTATCTTGCACTAGTGCAGTCTACTTGCACTAGTGCAAGAACAACGATTTATGCAGAGGGTGTAAAATGATGTCTTTACTAAAAGCGTTTTTTCTTCGTGCAAGGGCTTGAACTTTCTCAGGTTGAAAGCACTCAAATGCAGTAACAAGAAACTGGTTCTTGTACCCGATCATAGCTTCTCACACTTAGAATTTACTTCTTGAAATCAATGCTTAATTACTGCAAGTGTTATGAAGCCAAATTGCATACCAAAAAGATGAATTTTTATGAGTTTATCAAAGTGTAGAAATAGAGAAACAATCTTTTTAATTTTTCCTATTATGAAATATTAATGAAAGCAAGAAAGTTGTTAGAAGTAAACTAAAAAGGCTTGCTGCATCACACAGTCTTACACTAGTGCAGGTTCAGTTCTTCTATTTTAAACCGGGTGGGAAAACAAAATCAAACAAACTTGTAGAAAGTGAATAGCAAACCAACGTGCATTAGTGCAAGTAATTTCTCCTGCTTGGACTAGGCGGGGAAAATCAATCTAAACAAAACATGCAGAAAGTGAATAGCACACCAACGTGCACTGGTGCAGGTAATTTCTCCTGCTTTGACTAGGTGGGGAAAATCAATCCAAACAAAACGTACAGAAATTCAATAGCACACCGACGTGCACTTGTGTAGGTAATTTCTCCTGCCTGGACCAGGCAGGGAAAACTAATCCAAAATTAGATGCAGGGAAAGGAAATTTAACTACTTCACACTGCAGATCTGTTTTCACTCAAAGAGGAATTCAGATGCCGTAAACTAAATCACACTTGGTAGTTTAAAACATAAAGAACATAAAATAGGGAGAACGCGTTGGGTTGGCTGGGCCCTAGCCAACCAATGTGTTTCCCTTTCAAATAGAAACGCTTCTCAGCACTATATCAATTCATCAGCTGTCAAACATAAGGAAAACATGATTTATGAACATAGGGAAGAGCTCCCTTTCTTATTAAATCATAAAGGCAAGTACATGATGAATTACAGAGTCTAGCCCAAATTTGGGCATTACCAGCAAAACAAAGTAACAATAACACTGCTGTAGCATTGCTCCTCCACTGTCCTCCTTCCTACGTGCATCATTCCTCCTTTTATAATCTTTCATAATGATTAAAACAAGTTGTTCCTTAGCAAGGAATATGGGGATTGAATCCTAACCAATTCTAATTAAATATTATAATAGTACAATTGTTCCCCTATTAAAAGAATGAAGATTTAATATGAATTTTCCAATTCTAGGATTTTTCTAGAATTCTAGAAAATTTGGTAATTTTAACAAATTGCCTCCAGAGCACCTTTCGTATCTCCTCAACCATTACGTATTTTGGAAAATGGATTGCGTTTTACTCAATTTCCTATAGTGGGGAAAAACCCATGTCACAGAATTTCTTTATTTACCTTCATCTCCATAAAAACCAAGGTGGAAGTTGGCAATCTGGAAACTTGTTGACTGCGTTTTCCAGAATTCTGGGAAAAACAGTTTTTTTATATAAAATTGATTCAAAGACCTGTTCGTAAATTTTGGAATAATGTGCATCTTAGGAAAGTGTTTCGGTTATGGGTAATTGGTTATATTTGTGAAAAAACCCATTTGCTCAGATTTCCATATACCTCCATTTGCATAAAAACCGAGGTCAAACTTGGCCATTTAGAAATTATGCGGATTTTGAGTAGACTTATTAATTTGCAATGTTGGTGCAGGAATGTGTTCTGTAGGAATACTGCTGGTACTAGTGCAAGAATGTGTGGTGTAGGAACTTTGCCTCTATCAAAATAGGCATATAACCAATTTTGTAAACTTACAAACACACAAACTATTATTAAATATGCCTTAAATATTTAAATCTCATTAAAGCAAAGGAATAGTAAATACTTACTTATTATCTCCAAGAATGCACAAAACTATGACAATGACTGGTGAAGCTAAACAAAAGCATGAGTGATTTCAAGTAAAAGGTGATATAAAGAAAGGCAAAATAGAGGCCTAACACTAAGGTTTTGTCCCCCCTCCGCTTTATTTAACTTTAACTCTGCTTTTACAATTTTCACGACAAAACGTTTAAAACCCACAAAACCCCTTTACTCGTTTTTTCTCCTCCCGCATTTTATTAACCCCGCTACATTAATCGTGGTTAAATAAACCCCGCATTTAATCCTCAGTATGGTTAATAAACCCTTCTCAACACCTATTTAACTTACAAATTCTTTGTATTTTTCCCCCGTCCCACTTTTATTAAACCGATTGTGATCTGTCTAACCTGCACTTTATTCATAAAATAATTACAAATCCTTTGTAATTAACCCCTGCGCCTTGCTAATCTCTGTGCCTGTCCCCTCCGTGCATCTCAACCACACGACAGTTGTCTGATGATCCACTCCCTGATCCAACCACTCACAGCCATATCTCACTCTCATGATCTCTGAACTTTAAAGGCCAGAGAGCATGTGAGATTCGTGGTTTTGCTCGGACCCCTTGTGGTTACGTGTTATTCCCACGTTAACTCGTGTGCCCTCGAGAAAAACCACCACATGGCGAAAAGAGATGTGATGAGCCTCTGAAACTGCCCCCCACATACGACAAAACCATCCATTGTTCTCTTAACCCTTTTGCCCCAAATTTCAAAAAGTTATCCATTTCTCGTTTAAACGTGAAAATCCTCGTTTTCGCTCTTTTCTCCCATTTACACCGTAAAACCTGTTAAGCCCTTCCTATGCCACCTTGAGCCTCTGCAACCAAATTTGACCTCTCATTACCGTACAAACACTTCCAGGAGTTTGTCTATACACTTCTTTGTTCCCTGAAGCCATTGTAGCCCTCCCAATCATCGTCTGTTTTTCTTAACAATTGTTGTATTTTTCAGGTGATTAGCAGAAGACCAAGAGACTGCATAAATGATTGTTATACCAGTTTAAAAAACTGTTTGCTCCAAGATTCGTAAGAAATAAATTCAAGTGATTTTCCTGTACAAACAGAAATTAGGTTTAAGCTGAAGATAGAGTAGAAGAAATCATTTACACAATAAATGTTAAAACAAACAATTTACACAGTTAAAAGACAAAATAGAGGAGGAAGATAAAACATACAGTTAAAAGACAAACATATGATCAATATCCAAACTACCTAATGCTGAGACATGTAAAAACTAAATGATTTACTATTGAAATACACAATAAAAACTTGAAATGTATAGTAAAAGTAAAAAGGCACAGTAAAGGATATTGATAGGTCAATAAGGTCAAAGAGTATCAGATTAAAGTGTATCAGATGAAAGATCATAAGTGAAGATGACATCCAGTGTGAAGATCAAACAACCAAGAAACTTAAAGGGAAAAATATCAAAGACCAAAGCTAGCAGAACCTAAATAATAGGGCAGCAAGCAGTAGTTCAATAGTTGTCTCTATCTTCTTGCATGAAGATATTTCTGTTTTCTAGAATAAATTCTTAAACAGTTTAGGATATTTTCTTAGTTCTATTATTGTATAAATAACTCTCTTCTCGAGTTATTAATGGTTTACAATTTGAACCAAGTTCATTGTTCACCATTGAACTAGGTTGACCCTTCAAGAAGCATTTGTAAACACTTGATGTACTTGGCTTTTCAGACCCTTAATTCAAAGAAAAGGGTTCTAAATTCAATTTTACACAATTTGTGTTTGCTGTAAGTTTTTCCAGTTTAGACATTATGTTTATCTTCATATTCTTATGTCTTACAAAGGTACCTTGGTAGGAATAATTGTGTCTCAATTAACTCCTATAAGCTTCTGAAGTGATAATCTATAAAGAGAATGGATTAATGAACTGTCTGTTTAATTAGTTCCCTCTAAATCAATAAATCATCAACGTATTGTTGTAAGCATAAGCATATTTCCTTGAACCTTCTGAACATCGGTTAGAGGTTTTCACACTTATTATTACCTAATTTTTTGTTTGAAAAATGTGATAATCGTATTAAGTTTTATTTCTACTCACCATTATTCAATCTTTATCACTATGTGAAATTCTATAGCAGCCCTCTGATTTGGGATTAATACTATTCAAAAGGTTAGGCATTACAGTGTTACATTTGTTTTATTCATTGGTCTTCCAAATCAAACAAAAACCCCCAAAACAATTATCTTAGATGCTTTGGCATTAATAGCTGACCACTATTATCTCAGAGGTACAACATTAGTCTGGCTTTGTTGTCAAGGATTCAAATTCCATTAAATTTTCCTGGGACAATGATATTCATTCTATTCCTTTAAGGTGATTAAAGGTCTAGAAAGGTTAAAATGTTTCACCTAGCGACTCCACTAGCCCAAAATGGCACCTTTTAAGCACACCAGATCTCATTCAGAATCTGACTTAGTTAATCCTCTATCAGATCCTGAAATTCTTTTGAGAAAAGCTAGTTCTAAAAGGAGACATGAACCATCTTCTTCTTCCTCTTCAACCTTGTAGTCTGAAGAGTTAGTATCATTTGATCCTTTTAGTAATATTCCATCCGATCCTGATTTGACACAAATACCTCCTAGGGTTTCTAAACTATTAGATAGGGGAGTTGATTTAGATTCATCTCTCCTCATTCATTCTTTTGAAACACATCAAGAACCCCCTCTACCACCAAGATCACCTAAAACTGAGTCTGACTTGGGTGTTCATTTACCTGAATACAAACCCACAGATTTCATATCCCCTACCACTTATTCATTTCCTTCCACTTCTGAACAACCTAAAGAGACCATCTCTTTATATTCAAATCCACTCTTTGAAACAAAAGAGATTATTCATTCATTGGTCCCAAAGTTAGTTCTTAAGACTCTTTTAAAGTTATTTAGGAGATCCCCTCCTTCTTCACCTCCACATAGACACACATCCCGTCAATCACCTTCTTCTACCTCTTCTTCACCTTCTTCTACCTCTTCTTCATCTTCTTCTTCATCTACACAAACACCTCATATACCACCTTCTACTATGGTATTCTGATGCAAGAGCATCCAGCTTCGAGGAGACAGAAGGCAGTTGATTGTCTCATGGAGGGAGAACAGGAACAGGACAAAGATTACATGCTTAACTGGACAGGTCATTAGACTTGTTGTTGTTGTTTTCTTTTAATTATTATTTGTTTCATTTCCCAGAAGGTCGTTAGAGACCATAGAATTACAATTGTAAGTTGTTTTAGCTTAGGAGTTAAATAGCAGTTAGTTAACATTTTATTAAAAGAAACTGGCAGGCAGTTGTAAAAGTCTGGTTGGACAGTTCAACCAAAAAGGGAAGAAGTTATGCTCTCCGTGTATTAAAAAACAGAGAGAAGAAATGAACGGGGGAGGGCCTCCGGTACAAGAGAAACACACAGAAAAATAAAACCTCTATAAAACAAATAATGAGATATATTACTTTTGCCAACAAAGTGACCTACTCTTAATAATTTTATATGTATGCATAAACTCTTTCTGTATGTTCTAAGAACACATTTGGAATGACCAGCCATTAGCTGTAACAGGATCTGAGACAACAAAAGGGAGTTTCTACAGACATACATTTCTAGCAAGCACAAGTACAGAACCATTTAACTGTCACGATAACAACCAGGTACCAAGAAATACAAACTATCGTTTCATTTCATTTATAAGTTAATGTAAGTACAGTATGCAGAAAAGAAATATAACTTAACATGATTCACCACATAACTGTGGGTTGTTACAAACAAGACAAGTTACAAACTTTCTGAGCACTCGCCCATTACCAAACACCTTCAGAAACGCGGCCATACAAATTATTACATCAGAGCAGGGACATACGAGTCACGAAACGCTGGAAGAAGCACAACCAACTAAGACATAGCAACCACAATAGAACCAAAACCAAAACTACCAAACCCTCCATAGCCTAACAGTTACACTAAGGTCGGAAAAGACCCTACCCGTTTGCAAGATTGGTCGGGTTGGAATGGTGACCGAAGGTTGAACGTGGACAAACCCTAGCTCTGTTTTGTTTGCAGGTTGCCTTGCTGTCCAATCATAAGCCAAAGCATGAGCTATCTACTTATGACAGAAGTCTGTCTGCAGACGTGTTACTGGATTGGTTAAGTGAAGTAAATAAATATTTTGAGTTTGAGGAAACCAGTGAGGACAAACAGGTGAAGTTCGCCGCCACCAAGCTGAAAGGACATGCGTCCTTGTGGTGGGACAGCATTCAGGTGGAGAGGAAGACGCTACACAAACATCCTATAAAGAAATGGGCCAGAATGGAGGCAAAACTGAAGGAAAAATTTATGCCGAAAGACTATCAGATTATGTTGTACAGATAGGTACAGAACTTGAAACAAAGAGGAATGACTGTTAAGGAATTTACAAAGGAATTTTATAAGTTGAATTTGTGAGCAGGGTATGTGGAAGATACCCCATAAAAAACAGCCAGATTTGTGAATGGTTTGAGGGGGGAAATAATGGATGAAATCGGTATCCTCTCACCCCGAACGTTGGATGAAGCTTACTAGTTTGCACTGAAGGCAGAGGAGAAAATTAACCGGAAGAAAAACGCCAGGAGAGGAGGTGGAACTTGCGGGGGAAAAGGTAAGGTGTTTGGTAGAGGCAGAGGTACAGGTTCAAGTGAAGAAGGCAGCAGTTCTAAGCCTGCTGGCACAACAGAAAAGGACAATAGCACTAGAGGAGGACGACCACCTCAGCGAGGGCGAGGAAATGGTCGGGATAGGGGAACTGTCCAGTGTTATCGTTGCCACAAGTTGGGACACAAGTCGTATGACTGTCCTGAAGGTGAACCGGTAGGTGGAAGAGGAGCTTATGTTGCTCAGCCAGAGGATGCTGAAGCAACACCTCAAGAAGCGGAATGCACCAGAGACAGGTGAAGCCTTGGTGTTGAATAAGGTGTTATTAAAACCAACAAAAGAAGTTGCAGAACCAGATCAGTGAAAGGCTTTGTTCCGAACTGTTTGCAAGTCACAGGGTAAGTGCTGCAAACTGATCATTGACAGTGGAAGTACCGACAATTTAGTGGCTGTGGAGATGGTGGAGAAGCTGGGATTAAAAAAATTGAAGCACCCCACCCCCTACAAAGTGTCATGGCTGCAGAAAGGACACCAGCTGTTAGTTGATGAACAGTGTGAGGTGGAGTTTCAGATAGGCAGGTATAAGGATAAAATTCTCTGCGATGTTATGCCAATGGATGTTTGTCACATACTACTAGGATGACCTTGGCAATTTGACAGAAGTGCAGTTCATGACGAAAAAACCAATTGTTATAAGTTTGTTAAAGATGGGATCAAGCACACGCTTGTACCCATCAAAGAGGAAAGTGCAGCTGAAACCAGTGGGGTGAAAGCATTGCTGATGGGCAGAAAGGAATTTATAAAATAGATTGAGGATAGTGAAGTAAATTTCGCTGTCATAAGAAGACCAAAGGCAGTGGTATTGCATACATAGATTTCAGATTTGCCCGAAGAAATTCAAAAGATGCTGCAGGAATTTGGAGACATCGTGGTGGATGACCTTCCAGATGAACTACCACCCAGGAGAGGTATTAGTCACTGCATTGACTTTATACCAGGGGAAAGTCTGCCAAATAAAGCGGCTTATCGTATGAGTCCTAAGGACCATGAAGAAATCAAGAAACAGGTCAAGGAGTTGTTGGACAAAGGACTGATTACAGAGAGCATGAGCCCCTGTCCAGTACCAACCGTTTTGGCTCCAAAGAAAGGAGGAGAATGGCGAATGTGCACGAATTCCAGAGCCATTAACAAAATTATTGTTAGGTACAGGTTTCCCTTACCAAGAATGGACGATATGATGGACTGTTTGAGTGGACCGACTTATTTCTCGAAGATTGACTTGAAGAGTGGATATCACCAGATCCGAATTCGGGAAGGAGATGAGTGGAAGACAACTTTCAAGACGAATGAAGGCTTATATGAGTGGTTGGTCATGCCATTTGGGTTGAGCAACACTCCCAGCACATTCATGCGCTTGATGAATGAGGTACTGAAGGAATTCAATGGTAAGTTCGTAATAGTTTACCTGGACGACATTCTGATTTTTAGTAAGACTAAAGAGGAACATTTCGGGCATATACGGAGTGTGTTGAGGAAGCTGCATCAAAACAAGCTGCTAATTAATCTGAAAAAGTGTACCTTTTTTCAGTGGGAGTTAGTGTATCTGGGTTTTGTAATTGCAGAAAATGAACTGAAGATGGACCCAGAAAAGGTGGCAGCTATAGTTAGCTGGCCTTCTCCGAAAATTTTATTTCAAATCCGAAGTTTCCACGGACTAGCAAGTTTTTACAGGAAATTTATCAGGAATTTCAGCAAGATCTGCGCACCTATGCTGGATACGATCAAGAATGAAAACCAGCCTTTTCCCTGGACCGAAGCAGCAGAAAGTAGTTATTAGATTTTGAAGAAGAAGATTACCAAAAGATCGATATTGAGGCTACCTAACTTCAAAAAACTTTTTCAAGTTCGTTGTGATGCCAGTGGTACAACCATTGGGGCAGTACTTAGTCAGGGGGACAGACCGGTCGCTTATTTCAGTGAAAAGCAGAGTAGGCGGAAATACTCAACCTATGACAAAGAGTTCTATGCAATTATACAAGCATTAAAACACTAGAGACATTATCTGTTAGGTAATGAGTTTGTTTTATTTACGGATAACTCTGCATTGCAGTACATTATGCAGCAACATAAATTGAACCATAAGCATGCAGCCTGGGTTGAGTACCTGCAGAATTTCACGTTTGTACTAAAACATATTTGTGGGCAAGCAAACAGGGTGGCAGATGCGCTGAGTAGAAGGACCTTACTCTTACAGGAAAGCACGATGCAGGTTTTGGGCTTTGAGCACCTAAAGGAGATGTATCAAACAGATACCGATTTTAAGGAGGCCTACGAGGCTTGCCAAAACCCTCTATTGAGAAACAGTAGCATGTGGTTGGACTATAATCTACAGGAAGGATTGTTGTTTAAGGGAGGACAGTTATGTATTCCCAACTGTTCTATGCGAGAGAACATTATTCAGGAAAAACACAGTGGGGGTCTGGTTGGACACTTTGGTATAGACAAGACGATTGCTCAGGTACGACATTTCTATTTTTGGCCAAAGTTGCAGCGGGATGTGCAAAGGTACGTGAGAAGATGCAAATTTTGTCAACTAGCAAAGGGTCACAGTCAGAATACAGGTCTTTATTTACCATTACCCATTCCGAACCAACCGTGGGACTCCGTCAACATGGATTTTGTTCTGGGTTTGCCTAAGACACAGTGGGGTTTCAATTTAGTAATGGTTGTGGTAGATCGGTTTTCCAAGATGGCACACTTTGTACCTTGCAAGAAGACTACTGATGCTACCTATATAGCACATTTGTTTTTCACTGAGATTGTTCGACTATATGGATTCCCAAGGTCCATCATCTCCGATAGGGACGTAAAGTTCACCGGTCATTTTTGGCGAACCCTGTGGAAAAAGTTGAACACCCAGTTACAGTTCAGCTCAGCTTATCATCCGGAGACTGACGGCCAAACGGAAGTTGTCAACCGGAGTTTGGGAAACTTGCTTCGGAGTCTAACAGGTGAGAACTCCCGGACGTGGGACCGTGTACTAGCTCAGGCGGAATTCGCATATAACGATTCACCTAACCGCAGTACTGGTTATAGTCCTTTCCAGATTTTGTACGGCATGCATCCACGCGGAGTGCATGAATTACGAGATTTGGGGAAGCTCGAAAAATGAAGTGTTGATGGAGAAGATTTCGCACAAGAAATGAGTAATTTACATGAGCAGGTTAAGCTGAAATTACAGGACAGCAGTCAAAGGTATAAGCAGCGAGCTAATTCAAGGCGACGGGAAGTTTAGTTCAACGTTGGAGATGAAGTCCTTGCGTATTTACGTAAGCAGTGGTTTCCAAAACGGGAGTACAACAAGTTAAAATATAAAAAGATCGGTCCCTGTAAAATCATTCGCAAATTTTCTGCGAACGCCTATGAGCTACAGTTGCCACCAGGGATTGGTATTTCTCCCATTTTTAACGTGGCAGATCTGTTTCCTTATGTCACTGATTCGGAAGACAATATAGAAGCAGAGCCACCGAGGGACACCAGTTATGAATAGAGTTCATGGATGAGACGAAGGCCAATGGCACAACCCCTTGAGATCAAAAGGATTCTGGACACACAAGTAGCTAGGCGCACACGCAGAAAGGAATATTTGCGGTATTTGGTCAAGTGGAAGAACCATCCGATAGAGGACAGTTCGTGGCTTAATGCAACGCAGATACAGAAAGTAGGCTATTCTGTCGACGACCTCATGGAACGGAGCCATGACTTTTTGCCACCCCGGAAGCCTGATGTAGGAGCATCCAGCTCCGAGGACACAGAAGGTAGTTGACTGTCTCATGGAGGGAGAATAGGAACAGGACAAAGATTACATGCTTAACTGGATAGGTCATTAGACTTGTTGTTGTTGTTTTCTTTTAATTATTATTTGTTTCATTTCCCAGAAGGTCGTTAGAGACCATAGCATTACAATTGTAAGTTGTTTTAGCTTAGGAGTTAAATAGCAGTTAGTTAACATTTTATTAAAAGAAACTGGTAGGAAGTTGTAAAAGTCTGGTTGGACAGTTCAACCAAAAAGGGAAGCAGTTATGCTCTCCGTGTATTAAAAAACGGAGAGAAGAAATGAACGGGGGAGGACCTCCGGTACAAGAGAAACACACAGAAAAATAAAACCTCTATAGAACAAATAATGAGATATATTACTTTTGCCAACAAAGTGACCTACTGTTAATAATTTTATATGTATGCATAAATTCTTTCTGTATGTTCTAAGAACACATTTGGAATGACCAGCCATTAGCTATAACAGGATCCGAGACAACAAAAGGGAGTTTCTACAGACATACATTTCCAGCAAGCACAAGTACAGAACCATTCAACTGTCGCGATAACAACCAGGTACCAAGAAATACAAACTATCGTTTCATTTCATTTATAATTTAATGTAAGTACAGTATGCAGAAAAGAAAGATAACTTAACACGATTCACCACATAACTGTGGGCTGCTACAAACAAGACAAGTTACAAACTTTTTGAGCACTCGCCCATTACCAAACGCCTTCAGAAACGCGGCCATACAAATTATTACATCAGAGCAGGGACATACGAGTCACGAAACGCCGGAAGAAGCATGGTCGACTAAGACATAGCAACCACAACAGAACCAGAACCAAAACTACCAAACCCTCCATAGCCTAACAGTTACACTAAGGTCGGAAAAGACCCTACCCGTTTGTAAGATTGTTCGGGTTGGAATGGTGACCGAAGGTTGAACGTGGACAAACCCTCGACGGCCAGCCGCCAAGGCAACCTGCAAACAAAACAGAGCTAGGGTTAGTGTGGAGCTTGGAGCAACAAAGGGTAAGTTAACACAAAAATGAAAATGTGGAACAATGGAAATTCACGACACTTACAGATAAGTTGACAAGGTGACCGTTGAAACCAAACCTGATAAACCAAGCTGAGACAAGGAACAGAGACCGTGAGAAGCTACAACAGGAGTGGGGACAGAGTAAAACAGAGAGCCATAGCTTACCTTTGGAGGCGAGGACAAACGCGGCCAACCGAGAGCGCCAAGGTTGTGAACAACCTGTACAGTGCAAATAGCTAATTAACAGAACAATAAATAATTAGGTGACAGAGAACGCCCATAAAAAAAAAAAATAACCTACCATTACGCACAGGAGAGAACCAGCGAGGCAACGCGTGCCCAGGAAACTCATATTCAAAGCAGAGAAAGCCCGAAGGCACAGTAAACCATCAGGAACTGCAACGGAGCAACATTCAGAACATGAGTATAGTGAACCGCCAGTAGAAACCACCGTGGAGCAGAGCCAGGGCCGAGCCCAGAGAATCACCAACGAAACCCACAGAGCAGAGCTCGAGTCGAACACGGGAAGGAAGTAAAGTGACCCGAAAAACAAAGACTAGGGTTTAACAAAAGGCGGGAGGTGGATAGACGGGAGAACCGGCAGGTGGCAACCCTCAACCGGAGAGGAGGGAAAACAATTAAGACATACAGATTGCAATCAAGTCGAGCCTACGGAGATTTGTTTTCATCACCTTTAGAAGTGACAGTTAACCTAACCCAAGTTGATTACCGAAAGGTCGAGAGGCCTGTAAAGTGCTGGCGTGATCCAAGTTATCCACGTCACGTTTGCCACACGTTGGTTAACGTTGGGCTGGGCCATCATATTCTAACATGTTGTACAAACTAGATATGTAGCTTTAGTCTTACCTACTAACCTCGATGCATTCCCAACAGGGTACTTGAAATACCTTCCCAGGTATAATGGAGAAATTGGTCCCATAGCTGAGGACCATCTTCAATATTTTCTAGACTTTGCAGACAACACGAATATTGAATAAGAAAATGTTTACATGAGATTTTTTGTACAATCACTTGAAGGAAATGTAAGAATTTGGTTTAGGCAGTTACCTGTAAATTCCATTAGAAATTGGGAAGAGCTTACAAACATATTTAAAAATCAATGAGGTGTAAAGAAAGATCCTCTTCACTTTCTAACTAAATTTGAAGAACTTAAAAGAAACTTTGGTGAACCTATATCAGATTTTATCAAAAGGTTCAATAAAATTTATCATAAGATGCCCCTTGATTGTAAACCCCCTGTAGCAGCAGCTAAGTCTAGTTTTTATAAAGCCTTTGACGATGATTTTGTTGTAATGCTAAGAGAGAGAACTTCAAGAAATATTGAAGATATGCAAACAAATGCTATAGAGGTGAAAGAAAATAGGGTTGCTTCGACTTCCTTGAAAGCTAAAGAGGAAAAGGCCCAAAGAAAACTCAAATCAATTCAAGAGGCCTCTAGTTCGTTTGGTTCTTCTAAGACTAAAACCGAAGATTCTAAAATAGATGAAATAACTTGTCTTCTTAGAAATCTATCTAATAGAATTTCCAAGATTGAGACTCAACCTAGGATAGTTCAACAAACAGTTACTAGACCCCCAAAATCAAAATCAAGGTTAGTATAGAAGCAATCCACAATTATAAATTCTTGAGAGACCTAGTAATGATTAGTAGGTTCCCACTCCTTTACTAATAGATGACTAGCAACCTCATGAAAATACTATGACTATTACTGAAGATATGAATAAAATGGATACTTCTTCTAATCAAACAGATATGATTCCTCTCTCACAACAAAATCAGGTTCAAGAAGATCAAGAATCCTCACAGGTTTCTAAATACCATGCCTTCTCTTAATTTTTAACTATAGAGTTGAACAAGAGATGTGATCTTAGACCTAGACCTAGCCCTAGAAGACCTCCTAAGGAGACTCAAATAATTGAACCTTGTACTAAAGCTGTTGAAACTCACACAACTGTTATTAGACCATTAAATTAGTCAACTAATACTGCTCAAAATGATAAAAATGCTTTGACTACATTTAGTGTTGAAAAAGAGTTAGAAAGAGTTAAAATCCCAATTCCACTTTCAGAACTTTCCAAAAACCCCGAGTATAAAAATCAAGTCTCCAAATGGATGCAAAACACCTTGGTTGATGCTGAAAGTGATATCTGTAGAAATTCTCACTGTAGATCACTTGATAGTGCAGTATACTAAAGCAAAATACTTGATCTACTTCAACAAACAAACTTACAGAAGCTTAATCAATTTTCAGCAAGATCAAATAGAACACATATAACAGAGAATGAGAAATCAATCACACATGAACATAGAAGAATACTCCAGGGAAAGCCTCAGCTAAAAACCCCTCTATATGTATTATCATACAAGTGGAAATATTTCTAGATTACACAAAGCTTTAGCTCACAAGCTATCCAACTCTTAGTACAATCCCTCAATGTTGCTCATAGATTGAATAGACACAACATATGCCTTCCTTCAGTCCTCCAAACCTCCTATTTCCTTGTGCAATTTCTCTTGGGTCCTCTCACTGCCACCTGTGTGAATTCACCTCTCACACAACTCACCAAACTTAGAAATAAATACACAATCCTCAAGGAATAAATTCCTTCTGCATGCAAGAGATATCCTCAATGGAATATTCCTGCAACAGATGGTACATTGTCCCATCCTCTGGTCTCAACTAGGTCTCTGACTGAATTGACATGCATGAGTTATTTATGAGAGAACATTCAATTATTTGAAGTACATTAGTTACATGCATGCATGCATTAACTAACTGAACTCACAATCAATTCCACAAACTGTTTGAACTAATCTAACTAGACTTAACTCAGTTAACTGAGCTAATAATTACAACTCAAAGTACAACTCATCCTGATCTCCTTAATTAAGGGATAACTTCCTTAATCAAAGGGATAATTGTTGCATGCATTCACATAGACTTCATGTTTGATTTTCTCAAACTAATTAACTCAAGATGAATTGATTAATTATTTTTCAAATAGCTGCTAAGATCAAATTCAAATTTTAATTCTCAATTTTAGTTCAGGGACTAACTATAATTGGAATGTATCCCGAAATGTTATTTATAGCAATGTTATTTTTAGCACTTCTATATTTAACGTTTCTTGTTGCTATTTTCAACAATATCATTAGTCTGCAAGATGAAAAAGCAGCAATTTTCTTTGGTCCTAGCTCAGATATGATAGATGAAATAGTGTCTCCTTTCTATGTAACTCTTAAGACAAATGATTCCATGTTATATAATTGTATGCTTGATTCTGGAGCATCACATAACCTCATGCCAAAAACTATCATGGACCATTTGAAACTTGACATAACTAGATCCTATCTTGACTTGTACACCTTTGATTTAAAAAGGGTGCCCTTCTTAGGATTGATTAAGGATTTAGTAGTCACCTTTGCCCAAATCCCAGTGAAAAGTGTAGTGCTTGATATAGTTGTCACAAATATACCTCCCAAATTTGGAATGCTCCTTTCTAGGTCTTGTTGTGCCAAATTAGGGGGAACTCCTCGAATGGATATGTCTTACGCCACTATTCCAGTTTATGGGGCATAACAACTAAGGTTATATAGAGAGGTAAGATTTTTGGACACTGTTTGCAAAACAGACCAGCCAAGGAACCATTCCATTTATGCAATTGATCAGGGTTTTGATTGCTTGCAACTCTCTTCAAACCAAGTACATTAAACTCAAGTCAAAATAGAAGATGTAATTGAAAGCCCTGTACCAAATCAAACTGATGTATGGATACTATTTTTTTATGGTTCTTGCACAAAATATGGGGCAGGAGCTGGGGTAGTTTTAATTTCACTAGAAAAAGAAAATATCACCTAATCATGCAAACTCGACTTCGAAGTTACAAATAATGTGGCTGAATATGAAACTTTCCTTTTGGGACTGCAATTAGCCAAAAGCTTAAAGGTTCAAAACTTAAGTGTTTTTACTAATTCAAAGCTTATTGTCAAACAAGTGAGAAATATTTGCCAGACTAAGCATCCTAGACTTAGGTCTTATCGAAATAAAGTTTGGGATTTAGTTGAAAAATTCTTTAATGATTTTAATTTGACTTATATTCCAAGAAATCATAATTCATGCAGATGCCTTAGTTGTTTATGCTATTTCATTTAAAATTCCTGATCAGAACAATGTCCTCTATCAAATACAAGTCAAATATAGACAATCCATCCCAGACAATCTAAAACACTCGTAGATATTTGAAGATGATGAACATTTGAAACCTTTTCTGCAGGTTATAGATGATTTTTCAGTTCTCCAAACTGATGAAAATAGAATAGAAATAAATGAAAATACAAATGGAAATGATACTTCAAATTTCAATTCAAAAATTTTTTATCGTGGCATTATTCAATTGTCTAACAATTTTATTCCCAAAGGCCTCATTCCTTTAGAAAAATTGTTTGATCAAAATGATTTCCTCCGAAACCCTGAGTCCATTTCTTCACAGGATGATATAGAAGAAATTGATATTGGAACAAATGATGATATTAAAAACATTAAAATATGTGCATCTCTAGATCTTGAGATTAAAGCTCAATATCTTAAGTTACTTCAAAATTATAAGGATGCTTTTGCATGGACCTATGGTGATCTAAAAACCTATGATACTTCATTAATACAGCATAAGATTCCTTTAAATCCAGAAGCAATTCCAGGGAGAGGAGAGGAGAGGATGTGCAAGCATGCTCGACTGTTAACCCCCCAACCCAATAAGTAAACCCTAACCTTTAGGTGCTCGACTTTTAAGGATGCGCAAGCATGTATCAATAGAATCTTAGGAGGATCAATCTAGCTCTTCTACCAACTGTAGAAAAGGAAATTAAGAAAATACTAGATGCCCACATCATTCTACCTCTTAGATATTCTAATTGGGTTTAAAATTTAGGTCCTATTAGAAAGAATAATGGAGAAATTAGACTCTATGTGGACTTCAGAAATTTGAACAAGGCATCATTAAAAGATAACTATCATTTTCCCAAAATGGATCAGTTACTTCAAATGGTTTCAGGAGCACAACGAATTTCTATGCTTGATGGTTTTTCAAGCTATAAATAGGTAAATATTGATTCAGCTGATAGAGAGAAGACAACCTTTACTACACCTTGGGGTACATTCATGTATGCTAGAATGCCATTTGACTTAACCAATGCTGGAGCAACATTTCAAAGAGCTATGGATATAGCTTTTGTGGGTTAGGAAAATAAATTTGTGGTCATTTATCTTGATGACATAACTTTTTTTTCTAAATCTGATCAAAAACATCTAAAGAACTTGATGAAGGATTATGACAGGTGTAGAAAATTCGGAATATCATTGAATCCTAAAAGGTCTCTGTTTGCTATCAAAGAAATAAAACTGTTGGGCCATATAATTTCAAAAGAAGGAGTAGTGATTGATCCCAAGTGTGTGTCTACCATTGAAATATTAACCTTACCTAGAAACAAGAAGAAGATTCAAGCCTTTCTAGGCAAGATTAATTGTTTAAGGAGATTTATCCCAAATTATGTTGAGATTGTAAAAGATATAATTGACATGCTCTGAAAAGATCATGAAGTTAAATGGATTGTCTCTTCTAGGCATGCATTTGATTAGATCAAGAAATCTATCTCTGAAGCTCTCACCTTGGCCAGCCTGATTACAATAAACCATTCAATATCTTTTCCTTTGCCTCAGAAACAACCCTTGTTGTTGTTCTACTACAAAAGAATGAAGATTCCCATGACCAAACTATAGCCTTTTTCAGTAAGGTTATGAGAGATTTTGAGCTTAAGTATGACATAATTAAGAAGCAAGCCTATGCCCTTATTGAAGCCCTGAAATTATTTAGGACGTATGCCCTACATTCTCCTATTACTACTTATGTTCCTAACAGTGTTGTGAAAATCACTTTAACTCAACCAAACACTGATGGAAAGAGATGTAGATGGATCACTCAAATACTAGAGCTTGATCTAACAATCAAAACTAAAAATTTAGTAAAATGCAAAGGATTAGCTAAGCTTCTAGCTGAATCCAACTGTAAAGTGCTCGGAATCAATTGTGTTTTAAAGATATAAGGGAAGAATCCACAAGAACCTTTTCAAACTTTAGATAAGAAGAATCCATAAGAACCTTTCTTTCATCCTGAAGAAGAGAATCAACAAGAACCTTCCCTTCATCCTGAAGAAAATCATCTACAAGAACTTTTACCTTCAGATCAAATCAATCTTTTACACATTGAAGACAAATTTTTATTGTCAGATTGGTACCAAGACATTGTAAATTTATTGATCCATTTTGAATGTCCAACATCATTCTCCAAAAACCAGTGTAAAACTCTCAAACTAAAAGCAGTCAAGTATTATATCATAAATGCAAATTTGTGTTGGAAAGACCCACTAAATATTTTGTTATTTTGTTTAACAGAATCAGAAACTGAAGGAATCATTGATCAATTTCATATAGGATTTTGTGGAGGACATTATGCTTGGAAAACAACAACATATAAGATATTAAGGGGAGGAATTTATTGGCCAACATTTTTCTTACAAGTAGGATCAAAGTTCAGAGGAAGTGTTCCTTGTCAAATGTTTGCTGGTAAGCAAAAATTACTAGCTCTTCCACTGGTTCCATCAATAGTCTCAGAACCTTATGCCAATGGGGATTATATTTTATTGGAGAGATTCATCCCACTTCAAGTAATCGACATAGATGGATCCTCACTGTAACAGACTATTTCACTAAATGGGTGAAAGCAATTCCAGTCATAAATTCTACTGATTCAGTAGTAATCAAATTTATTCAAGAGAACATCTTATCTAGATTTGGTTGCCCAACTCAAATTGTCACTGATAATGCAACAACTTTTTCTAGTGTTAAAATGATTGAGTTTTTCCAGAAATATCAGATTTTGTTACATCAATCAACTCCATATTACCCACAAGGTAATGGCCTTGCAAAATCTTCAAAAAAGAGTCTGGTAAAGGTAATCAAAAAGACTCTAGCAGATCATAAAAGAAGCTAGGATTCTCATTTAATTTCTACAGTATGGGCAAACAGAATTACTCCAAAGAGATCTACTGGAAAATATTCTTTCTAGTTAGTTTATGGGAAAGATGCAATCTTCCCTACCAATTTCGCTGTCCCTATTTTAAAATTCCTGCAGGATTCAACAGATGAATATGATGATTTTTCAAGGAGAATAAATCAGATTATTGAACTAAATGAAAACAGAGATGAAGTTCAATACAAATTGAAAAAGTATTAGAATAAGATGAAGACCCTGTTTGACATAAGAGCAAGGGAAAGTGACTTCAAGGATGATGATCTAGTTCTAAGATGGGATTCCAAGAGAGAAGAAAAGGGAAAGCATGGCAAGTTTGACAACTTGTGGTTTGGACCTTTAGCAATTGATTAAGTAAAGGGAAACAACACTTTTTTGCTACAAAACCTTGAGGGGCTATATTCCACTTACCCTGTAAATGGAAGGCTTCTCAAACATTACATTCAGTACTGAGAAGTTGAAGTAGATCTCATTACAACCATTGTAAAAATTCCATTTTCTTTTACTTTTAAAGATGTTAGTGTGATTGTTTACGTCAAAGACTCCATAGCCTGAGGAGAAGGCACATGGATTTACTGGTTCTCTACATTCTACAGGAGAAAGCAGTCCCCAATTGGAGCCAATGTTGTAGAATTTTTTGGTTTTGGTAAGTTAGAATCAATTAGTCAAAAACTGAAAACATTTTTCAAAAAATGTTAAGCTAGGATATGGACAAAAAGAATATTAAATAAAAATGTTAGGAAATATCTTGATAATATGTCGATATCAAAGAAAATGTTAGAATAGATGTCCTAAAAAACGAAGGCAAGAATAAAATTTTAGGTTAGAAAGAAAAGAAAAAAGCAATAAACTTTGAAAGTGTGCAAGTCCAAGTGCCACTATTTTTTACTTTATTATACAAAATAATGGTTGTGTACAGCTTGTCATAAATGCCACAACCCATGATAGTCAAATTGTTTAATCTTGACTAATTCATGCTTAAAATTTCATGTTTATAGCTAGAAAATAAATATCTAGCCAAACTGTTTAATCTTGGTAGATCAGTAGTTAGGAAGAGAATAATAAGGAGCTCATCACTTTAATGTGAGCCCTTGGATGTTATAAGGTTAGAATTAGATAGTTTACTCTTCAAAAGAAAAATGAAATAAATGGTCTGCTAGCTTAAATGCACCCAAATAAGTGAAGAAAAGATGTTAGGGTAAGTAAAGGGTAGGTAGAAGAAAGGCTGCAGAAGAACAAATTTGATAGAAGCATAAGCACATTTATCATGCTTAATCCAATTTTTCAATGTGTAGGAGCAGTCATGAAAGTGAAAGGATGTTCACAAGTTGATTTTGTTAACTTCCCCTTATTCCATTTCACCCCCCACTACTTATTTACTATTTTCCCCCATTTTCCCTCATTTATTATTAAAATACTCTTTTCCCTTCATTTTCACCCTTTCCCTTCATTTCACAAAATTTCCTAGCAAATTACCCTCCAAAAGTCATTTCCTTACTCAAAACCCCTTTTCCCTAGTGTGAAACTCACTGCCCCATTGAAAAAAGTCACTTTCCCCTTGTAATTCTCCTAAATACCCATAAAAACCCATAATACCCCATATCCTAAGGTTTTTCCCCCCTTCGCTTCATTTAACTTTAACTTTTCTTTTACCATTTTCACGAAAAAACCTTTAAAACACACAAAACCCCTTTACTCTAAGTTTTGTCTCCTCTCGCATTCTATTAACCTTGCTACATTAACCGTGGTTAAACAAACCCTACATTTAACCCTCAGTGCGGTTAATAAACCCTTCGTGACACCTATTTAACTTACAAATCCTTTGTGTTTTCCCTCAGTCCCACTTTTATTAAACCCATCCCGATCTGTCTAACCCACACTTTATTCATAAAATAATTACAGATCCTTTGTAATTAACCCCTAGGCCACGCTAATCGCCGCACTTGTCCCCTCCATGCATCTCAATCGCACGATAGCCGTCCGATCATTCACTCCCTAATCCAACCACTCACATCCATATCGTGCGCTCGTGATCTACGAACTTTAAAGGCCCGAGAGCATGTGAGATTCGTGGTTTTGCTCGAGCCCCTTGTGGTTACGTGTCATTCCCATGTTAACTCGCGTGCCGTCGGGAAAAAACCACCACACGGCTAAAAGTGGTGTGATGAGCCTCTGAAACCACCCTCCGCATATGACAAAACCATCCATTGTTCACTTAACCCTTTTACGCCAAATTTCAAAAAGTTAGTCGTTTCCTGTTTAAACGTGAAAACTCTGGTTTTCGCTTTTTTCGCCCGTCTACATAGTAAAACCTGTTAAACCCTTCCTGCACCACCTTGAGCCTCTACAACCAAATTTGACCTCTGATTAATGTACAAACACTGCCAAGACTCCATCCGTACACTTTCCTGTTCCTTGAAGGCATTGCGACCCTCTCAGTCATCCTCAGTTATTCTTAACAATTGTTGTATTTTGCAGGTGATTAGCAGAAGACCAGGAGACTAGATAAACGGTTCTTATACCAATTTAAAAAACTGTTTTCTCCAAGATTCTTGAGAAATAAATTCAAATGATTTTCCTATACAAACCAAAATCAGGTTTAAACCAAGGGCAAAGCAGAAGAAATCATTTACACAGTAAATGTTAAAACAAAGAATTTACAAAGTTAAAAGACAAAATAGAGGAGGCAGAAAAAATATACAATTAAAAGATAAACAGATTATCAATATCAAAACTACCTCATGTTCAGACATGTAAAAACTAAATGATTTACTGTTGAAATAGTAAAAACTTGAAATGTACAGTAAAACTAAAAAGGAACAATAAAGGATATTGACAGGTCGACAAGGGCAAAGAGTATAAGGTTAAAGTGTATCAGATGAAGGATCATAAGTGAAGATCAAACAACCAAGCAACTGAAAGGGCAAAATATCAAAGACCAAAGCCAACATAATCTAAATAATAGGGACAACTAGCAACAGTTCAATCGCTATCTCTATCTTCTTGCATGAAGATATTTCCTTTTCCTAGAATAAATAGGAAAATATTTTAGGATATTTTCTTAGTTCTACTATTGTATAAATAACTTTCTTCTCAAGTTATTAAAGGTTCACATTTTGAACCAAATTCATTGTTCAACATTGAACTAGGTTGACCCGTGAAGAAAAATTTGTAAACACTTGATGTACTTGCCTTTTCTAGACCCTTAATACAAAGCAAAGGATTTTGAATTCAGTTTTACACAGTTTGTGTTTCCTATAAGTTTTTCCAGTTTACACATTATGTTTTTCTTCATATTCTTATGTCTTACAAAGATACCTAGGTAGGAATAATTGTGTCTCAATTAACTCCTACAAACTTCTGAAGTGGTAATCTATAAAGAGAGTGGTGATCTATAAAGAGAATGGATTAATCAATTTTTTGTTTAATTAGTTCCCTCTAAATCCATTAATCATGAGTATCTTGTTGTAAGCATAAGCATATTGCCTTGAACCTTGTGAACTTCGATTAGAGGTTTTCACACTTATGATTATCTAATTTTCTGTTTGAAAACTGTGATAATCATATTATTTTTTGTTTCTACTCACCACTATTCAATCTTTATCACTGTGTGAAATTCTGTAGCAGCCCTCTCATTTGGGATTAATATTATTCAAAAGGTTAGGCTCTACAATGCTACATCTATTTTATTCATTGGTCTTTCAAATCAAAACAAAAACCCCCAAAACAATTATCTTAGATGCTATGGCATTGATAGCTGACCACTATTATCTCATAGGTACAACATTGGCATGTATAAATATGTATTGTAACATTGAAAGGAACATAATGAAAAATCAAGCTGGTAGTCCATGTTTTGGGATAAGGGGGTGTATATGTGTTTTATGTATTATGCTCTTACATTGTTTATTTTCTGTATGCAGATAATTTTGGTATGGGGTTAAACCCCACAATCATTTATATTTGTGTATGTTTGATTGTTTCATTAATGAGAACGAGTGTTCTTTATGAGAATCAGGGGCTCCACACCTCAGGTCTCCATAGTTTCATTCATTTAAGTTGTGTCTTCCTAATTTTGAGTCACATCCCCCTCATATTGGGTTTTCAAATGAGCCTCTTGGTCAAACAGACTCTACAGTGAACATTGTTATTGTCTTAGATATCATTTTTTTTTTTTTTTTTTTTGCCTAAATGAACTTAAAATTACACCATACCTTGAAACCAACGCATTTATGGTGAACGATCTCGAAGTTATACACTGTTCCACAACTAGGCAGGGGTTTTTACAAATTTCGGAGTTCCAGAAATAATTCAAGCTGGATGCATGCGGTGGATGGCTAGAGGTTCGGCTCCTAGATCACATCAAGTGTATTAACTATATGAACTATATTTTCATTAAAATATATTACTACTAACCTAAACACCTAACACGTCCAACTAGTATTTCATATTAATCTGCATGGGTATTAAGTCAAGTTTTAATGCATTTTCCGTATAAGAGTGTTGGCAACTATAACACCATAGTACATAATTCCACCAAAACCAAAGTATAAGGCAATACAACATGTCATGTGTATCGAATATTGGTGCACATTAATGCATAATTACTTTGTTATGGCTCACAGTGTGTGAGGATCCTATGTTTAAATGAAAGCCTATGCAGCCACTTTTTGAATTATCATCGGTACGCACCATTTTTTTTTGGGGAGGAGGGGGACACTATCTTGTTATTCTATTCAAAATTTGAAGATATTTACAAGCAACATGCTCTCTGGAGTTAAAAAAATAGCTATGATCTATCCTTGAATCTTATGAGAGGGACTAACAACTATAATCTATCCTTATTCCATTTCAGAAGTACGGATAGCTACAATCTATCCTTATAACATCTAATATGAACTAATAGACCCTAAGGGGGAGAATACAATATCCGACCAGGAATCCAAATTTAATTTCATATCAGAAACAAATTTTGTCTTGAATTAATTACATCAGCATTGTGTACACACCAACTTTGTTAGATCACACTTTAATTATCAAAACTTAATTAATTAATGTGGATTAAAGGCATGTCCTCATATAACAAGCACTTAAAAATTAGAAGAGAAAACATGGTGGAAAAACTCACTTAAAACTACTTGTATATTACTCACATAAAACCAAATACCAGCCACATAAATAGTGTTCACGAGATCCAATAGATTCCAAACAAGGAGAATATTGTTCAGAAAATCTCTTAACAAATTCAAAAACCAACAAACCTAATCTGTAAATTTACTAATGTAAGTATTATTTTCAAGTCCCTCTTTAAAGCTTACATTAAATCATTATAAAGATTATTACAAGAATTGTGAATTACATATAGTCACATCTATCTTGTCATTATAGTCACATATGCATGCTTGGTCTTCATCACGGCTTACATCCACTCTGGAATCTCGCAAACACCACTCTTTCGCCACCACCTCATCTTTGGGTTGTCACTTGAACTTCATTTAAGACATAAATTCCTCTTACCATTGTTGACGAGATTTTCATAATTGACACTTCTCGATCTCTGGAAAGACAATCTTAATACTAGACCACCCTAGGGGCAAACACCCAGTTATCAAAATACAAGGAACTGCACTTTTGTTAATTGTATAGGTGAGTTGTGTGAGTACTAGTGTATCCAATAGTCAATTATGCAATTGACCTTTCTCATACACATGGATCTCATAAAAGTAACCTGTAATTAATGCTGTTGAAGCTCTACCCACAACAAGACCCAATAGCATATAACACACTCACACAATCAAATTAGCCATAAATTCTCTCTGTACCAAAAAACATAAAGAACTACTAATTTAATTATATTCCTGTTCATTAATTGGCTATGCACCATTTTCAAACAAAATGGAAAACTACATAAATCTTACAACAAAAAAGTAAATAACATGAGCATAAACAAATCTCCTTTTCCCTCCATAAATCCATTAGATGGGGCAGAGAAATGAGCACACAATGTCCTCCTACTCTTTGCACAAAATAATTAAATAGCCTCACCAACCAAATCATCACTTCAACAGTCTTCCAACGCATGGTTTTATCCCATGCTTCCAATTCTAATTGAAGATATAGGTCTCCATACTCATTCTCGGCCTCTTGAATGTTCTGTGCTCATCAATGATTCTGAGGAGAAAAGACTTTCGTCCCGTTGATTTACAGTTACAGGCAATACAAACAACTCGTAAATCTTGCCCATCGCCCATAGTTTGAGTAACGTATGTATGTATCATTGTGACTTTGGCCTTTCCTTTTCTATGAATCTTCAATTACATCGTTGTTTGGACACTTTGTAGATGTCCATACCCATGATCTAAAAGTTATGATCTAAAAGATGAAGGGAGACCTATGATATGAAATATATTTGAGCTTAGATCCGACGAGCAAATCGACTAATGAATGAAAGAGAGTTGTGACCTTGGAGGGATAGGACTACCGCAGACACACCAAGATATGCAAAGACTTGTATATTGAAACAAGAGAGAAAAGAACCAGAGTATATTCATTGAATTCGAACCCCCTCGAATTATCCCAAATTCTGCGGATTGATCCAATTGTAGAGTGCATCAAGAATTCTCCATCGTCGAAATTCACCAAACCGTAATAACCCTTGGAGTGACCGTAGTGGATCGCACTGGTAATAAAAGATTCGTAACTCTGCAGCTTGTTGTTGCTTCGTTCAACTGCTCGGCACAGTCGTTTATTAGTTGAAAACCTCTGACCGTCTGCGAGTGGAGAGTGAGCGGAGTTTATACGCATGAGATCTAATTTTAGAGGGTTATAGCTCCGGTTGCTTGATGGACAATTGTTCATCTCGGCATTTTCCAGCTAATTCCCACGACTGCTACAGTCAACCCATCACGAAAATTATTGCTGGGTTTGTGCCCATGGTGACTGGTAACGCAAGAACAAATCGATTCGTCCTCACAGTCGCGCACGACAAGACACACAAAAGACAAATATCAAATTTGAACACTCTAGCAATCAGAAACTAAACTCTCTCAAACACTAACAGTTTGGAGCAGATATAGTAGACAGATTTATTCAAAACAATTCATATATTATTTAAACAGAACCAAAATTCAAATTCCATAAATAATATTCCTAAGATCTAATAAATTTTAAATAAATAAAAAAATATGGTTAAAAAAATGTCCCAACAAATTCCGACAACCAAAAAAAACTTAATTTCCTAATATAAACATTATTTTCACATCTTTAGATCTACCACATGTGGAGTAGAAGTATGAGATTGATGAAATATATATAACTCTTAATCCAAAGCATTTGAATTATGTGTAGAGCGTTGCGTTATGCACCGAGGGTCAACATCTAATGGAAAAGTTACCGTATAATGATCAGGGTTTGATTTATGTTGATATAATACAAAGTCCAAGGTTTAGGTCGGTTGATGAATTAAACCAATTTTTTTATATTTTAAAACATTCAAAGAAAAAAAGACTTGTTTTCGATACCAACCCCATATATATATATATATATATATATAAACCTTTATTATATCATTTTTCTATCACTTAGTGCTTATAAGATATGGAGAACCGTCCATTACTAAAATAATGTTCACATTGCCAAAATCTTATTGAAATGGTGAAATACAAACTATAACGAGAGGCCCCTTATAGCAACCTTTGCATGTTAAAACAAAACAAGATTGCATTGTGATCATCTTATTACGCCCATGGGGCACCCATCGACCATTTTATTTTTATTTTTATTTTTTTATTATTATTTTTTTTTCAATTGTAAAATTAATAATAGATATTTGCAATCGTTTACATTTTTTAAGTAGGTGTGTGAACACATATGTTGTTTAATTGTTTATTATATATTTTTTAATTCTGGAGTTAATAATAGATATTTGTAATAGTTTATATTTTTTTCGTACGTGTGTAAATAAATATGTTAAATAGTTGCAAACTAAACTATTTTTTCTATTTTAATGATGAGAACATATAATTTCATATCCCTAATATCATCACCATTAAGAGTCTAAAGCCCCCAACAACTTTAAGAGAAATGCCAACATATCAACATTATAGAGTGAAATCTAAAAAGCGCAAGGGGTCTTGGGCCTGTGGGAAGCCCACAAAGGTATTGTAGGTTAAGAGGGATCTATCTCACCATCACAATCATTAAATAATTAGGAATGTGACCATATCAATATCATAGAGCGAAATCCAAAAAGTGCAAGGGGTCTGGGGCTGGTGGGAAGCCCACAAAAGTATTGTAGATTAAGAGAGATCTATCTCGCCATCACAATTATTAAACAATTATCTACCTAATTGTGATCAATTGGTTCATTGGTCCATCGAAGATTGAAGGGAAAATTATACATCTATGATCTCCCCTTACCACTAAATCAAAATAATAAATTTATTTTATTTTTTAAGCTATGACATATTTATGAGATATTTAAAATATATTTTTTATATATTATATTCTATTTATTTTTTTATTTATTAAACTTAGTTTTTGAAAATTATGAAAACTATTCCATATTAAGTATAAGATCAAAATCTATTTAATTATTAATGATGGCGGAAATTTAACTTCCACATAATATTCTAGAATATTTTTGGTTGTATTCATAAATTGAAAGTTTTCATTTATTTCTAAAGTAGTTATGTCATTTATATTCTTTTACTTAAATTGATAAATTAAAAAATGTCATATGAAATTAGTTATGGTATTTTGGCATGTGGTATTGATATGTTCTCTCCTTGTTCATGGTATTATAACAAAACTTATTTATACATTAAAAATATATGTGATAAATTGGGGTGAATATTTCTAGTTCAAAGTCTTGTTATATGTTTTTTGAGGTAATGTATATATGTGTAACTTATATATTAACTATTTCTATAATAATAATAATAATAATATAATAATAAAGTTATAAATAGCCATGTCTATTTTGAAATAGGGTCCACAATTTTGGAATAGGGGTTCCACAATTTTAATTTAACTATCAATAATTATTAAGTGGATAGTGGAGATTTAATTTTCACTAAAAAAAATTCTAGAATATTCATACTAATATACACAAATCAAATATTGAGATTTATCTTCAAAATAGTCATGTCCTTTATATATATATACTAAATGATTTTTTAAAATTTGAGTTTAGGTTGCCTAACAATCACATTCTTGCTTGAAATTGTTTTGTGGAATTCCAATGAAAATATCTATTTCCTTTATAAATTAGACTATATATATACTATTTTTGGATACATGATATTAATAAGCCATAATAAAACGGTGGTAAATTTTTATACTTGAAAACCATGTTATATATATATATAAAATAATAAGTTAATTTTTTGTAAAAACAATTTAAAAATATAAAATATATAATAAAATAAATATTTATCTTCATTATAAATTAATATTTATTATTCATTAATTTATATACTAATATTAATTTAATTCATATATATATATATATAAATTTTAACCATCTGTAAAATGTATCATAAACTAAATGTTTTAATAAATTAATACTTCAATATTTCCTTACCTTATATCCTTTGCTAAATTATTCGCAAACAGGCAGAGATTGTTCATCGATGCTCCTCTTCTCGGTCACTCTGCGTGCACTCCGTACAGAAAAGCCAGACCGAAGGAATTGAACAGGTCAGGGACCGACGAGATGTTAAACCATGCAGAGGCATTATTTACTGATTACACTGCTGTTTATTAAAACGGATAAATAAACTGCACGAAACTAAAGTTGCAGATTCTCTTATAGAAAACACAAGCGATATATATGTATGTATGTTTTTGATTCAGTCATAGGAGATTCCACAGTAAGAACGTTTTTCTGCCAACGTTTAGAATCCCAACTGGGATCCATCATCAGGGCAACCGATATATATGTATGTATGTTGTTTGAATTATAAATAGTTAAAGACTTTCTAGCACCATTTTAAATTAGATGTAATTTTAAATAGTTTTAAATTATTATTATTAGATATTTGAATAATAAGCATATTTTAAGTAGTATTATTAATTAAAGTTAAAGATTTTTAATTTTAATTTTATCATATAGTTATCTTTTATTAAAAATATAAAAAATTTAAATTATTATTATTTTTGAATATTATTAAATTTAAAAAAGAGAAATGACTGCTTTTTAAATGACGATTCATGTTATTATTATTTTTTTGATTAAAGTTCTCTTATTAATGTAAAAGATTACATTTCCTCATTGTACTTCTCAAAAAGTTGTCAAATTCATTCTTATTAGATTAACTCGCCAACAAATGCATGTCTAAATACATAGTAAATTTCCAAAATGACATGTAAAAATGCCAAAACATCCATATGACCAAAAGACAACAAACAATCATCACACATCATTAGAGTTTGCTGAGGTAGGATGATATGGACCCGATCCAAGGGATGGCAAGGGTTTGAATTCACAGAGAACGTGCCCCTCAATGTGTGCAAGCTTGGTCTCCAAATGGTTGAGCTACTCTTGGATCCATTGTTTGGCTCTCCATAGGCTAACTAGTCTATCATGCATCTCCCATAAGTTTCTTTGGATGTGATTCATGAAGTCAATAGTATCATTGTGATCATATTGTCGGGTACAATTGAGTTGGTCTAAGGAACTACTTATCTATTGAAAGATACTTGAACTATCTTCCATCGAGGAGGTGTTCATCATTGAGAGAAAGGAGTAAGAGTGTGGTTGATCTATAGTTTCTCCATGTCTCTGCTCTAGTTTTTGTTGTTTCCCCTAAAAAACTCTCACCTTCATTCCTCGATGTCCCAACCTCGCTAAGGATGCATATTCATCACCCCCCTTTGACCTTCTTATCCCATAGAGAAAGCGTCTTTGTTGCACCAACTAATTCGGATAAATGAATAGGGATGTCCCTTCTTCATGCTAGGGGCCACAGACATTGACATCCACCAACGCATAAACCTCTTATTGGGGAGACCCTCACAAGTCACCATGTACACCACCCAAACTTGCAAAAGAACAATAGCTAATTCACCACTACTCAGCTTGACCCTTGTGGAGGATACACCCACCAACCACCCCAAGAGGTCAAAGAAAGCTTGAATTGGTGTATGTAGAAAATTGGGGCTTTCAGAGCCACAATATTAACTAACCAACCGAGCTCCCTCCTTTCCCGGAGACACCTAACTCATACCACTCAAATGCCCAAAGTAATGTTTCACCGCCTACCAGTAAACCTCCAAAAATCTCCACATCCCCAATGAACACAAAAGAGGCAAGTTAAAACACCCCTTTCCTCGTAGCCCCTCTACCTTGACACACCCAATGAGACTAGAACTTATAATAAGCATACAAAGAACTAGAGCGAAGTAAATGACCAAGCTGAAATATTTATACCTTATATGAATAACCCACAACAACTCAAAGAACAAATCCGTAGAGTATGCATCGGTGATATGGCCTTGCTGCTCCTTGAGAAGTCTCCCACCGTGTGGCCCAATTCCAAAATTATTTTTACCATAACTCTAGAACTCTTGCTCTTTCTAATTGGCAAGGCCAATTCTACTTGGGATTCATCCTGTTGTACCTTAGGAGATAGTTCCTCGCTGTGGGGGAGCCAGTGCCTAAGACATTTTGAGATTGGATAAAAATATTAACATTAATGACCAGAAGTACAGGCCATGAAGGCTTGAGAGACTATGAGAGTTACAAGGCGGAGGTGTAAAGCAGAAAATGGAGGAGACAAAGTTTTGGCATAGGCAATTAAGAATTTATGCTTTAACTCTATAGAAACAATAATGTAAGGGTAAAAGAATATAATGAATTACTATATGTGGCACACCCATTAAGGGCTTCACGATTAATCTTAATGAGTATAATTGCATAAATTCATCAAAAATTATATTAAAACACTAGTTGCATCTTACACTGTCCAATAGAGGAAAATACATAGATTTGAATGTTGAAACTCAATAGAAAAACATTCATTGCAACTTCCCAATGTTGGAATCAAACTGTATTATATTATTTAGGCTTCAAACAAATTTTGGATTACAACACTCAGTCATGAAAACTGAATGTTATTGCCAAAAATTGATCACCTAGTCATTTCTCACTAGGTGGATCGAAATACATCATGTATATTTAATTTTACCATAGTAAAATAACTTTCACTCTGAAAAATAATTTAGTAAACCACTTTTATAATTTATTTTCTAATTTAAATAAAAAAAATCCATGAGGATAATTAGATAAATCATTATTTATATAATTTTCTCCATGAATAATTATTAAATCATTATTTAAATAATTATTCCTTGTCACATTTGACTAAATCCCTTAGGAATATTTAAATAAATCATTATTTATTTAAATTGTCTTATCTATGTTATTAGAATAATTATTAAATCACCATTTAACAATTATTTTGATTTCACACCTTTCCTCTGTCTCGCAAAGTAATTAATAAATCAGGTTATTTGTTAAGTATTTCTAAATAAAGGTATTTAACCATTTTAAATACTTTTTCCCTCTCAAATAGATATAATAAAGTATTCCAAGTAGTTAGATCTAAAATTGGCTAATAATATTTTATTATTCTCCATTTCCAAGATTAACTCCATATTTTTCTATATAGAGAAGGGTTTTTCATTCATTTTGTTGAAAATAGCAACAAGAAATGATAAAAATAGAATCTAGAAATTCCAATTTAATTTGTCAAATTAAAATGAGAATTAAAATCAAATTTTATTTTCATAGCAACTTGTAATATTTACCTAGAGTGAATTGGCTTAGTTAACTTAAGAATTTCGAGTTCGAAGTCATGTATATGTTCTCCCTATATTATAGGGGTCTAGGATGAGTTAAGTATGATTTGTAATTAGTTAACTCAGTTTACTAAGTTAAGTCCAGTTAAATTAGTTCCAAACTGTTTGAGGAACTAATAGAAAGTTAAGAGTTAGTTGGTGCACTAACGCATTCATTAGTGCTACTTGACTTAACTAAAGATTCCCTCATCAGAAACTCGTGTATGTCAGCTCTGAGAAAGACCCAATTGAGACTAGAGTGTAGGGATAGTGTCCTATCAGTTGTATGATTTACTGAGTTGTATAGATCATGCATGCAATCAGGAACTGAACCTAGTGTGGATTCTGCATTTTTGGATGCATTGGTTTCCCATTAATATGGGCTATTCAACCATAGGAATTGCGCAAGGAAATAGGGACTTAGAGAGCTAGAGAATTGGCTAAGTGTTGGCCAAATGTTTCCTTGTGACTTGGAGATTGATTTTACTAAGTGTTGGGATTGTTCTTGTAAGAATAAGAATTGTATTATCATCTTGGATTTTTTATCAATGTAATATAGACAGTGGGGTTTTGAGTTATGGCTTTCCCTAGATATTTATTGTGTTATGTGCCATTGATGTTCTTTCTCTTGTCGATTATCTTTTTGCTCTATCTTTATGGTCTTCCATTGTAAAGAGTAGAAGTAGATTTTTGTCTCTTGTTTTAGTAGATTACATGATCTTGTGAATATATAGGAAAATTCTCAATGGTATCGGAGCTGAGAACAATATACTAGAGGATATTTTGAAGTTTTGAGTTAAAGGTTACAAGTGAAATTTGAATTTTCAATACATTCTTCAAGATCTACAGATGGCATTCTATGGTTTGCAGCTCGAGTATGCCTTATATGGTAGCTCAAATTATATACCCTAGAAGGACGGGATGGAGGTCATGTTGGAAGACAATGGCTTGAAGGAATTCATTGATCAGGACATTCCTAAGCCACCAACATCGGATGCTTAGAATTTGGCCAAATGGAAGAAGTGTGTGGCAATGGCGAGGCAGATAATCCTTCAGGGAAATTGAGACCACATTGTCTCGAGTCTCCATGGGAAGGAAACTCTACATGTTATGTGAAAATAATTGAAGGACCTTTTCCAACCATCAATTACCAAAAGAAGTTGGCATTGAAAGATAAACTCCGAAAAATCAAGATGGAGGCGGGTGACTCAATTGCAAATCACTTGACCAAGTTCACTCAATGTCATGATGAACTTGGAATTGTAGGAATCATGGTTGCCGAGGATGATATGGTGAGTCTTGCACTTCTTGGACTCCCAAAGAGTTGGCATAGTTATCAAGACTTTGTCAATGGTTGGGAGAAGCCGCAAGATTGGGAACGATTGTGGTCAGATTTGATGCAGGAGGAGATCAGGAGGAACACCAGAGATGGGACCTCTTCCAAGGAAGTGGAAGAGGATTTTTCCTTAGCGAGTAAGGTAAATAAGGCCAAGGGAAAGGTGTCCCAAGGTGAGGAGGGCAAAAATAAGATGGACTTGATGAAAATCAAGTGTTTTCACTATCACGAGCATGGGCAATATGCCAAGAATTTCCCACAGAAGAAGGCCAGCAAGAAGGAGACGACAGTAGCTAAAGTAGGTGAAGCTCTAGCTTCAAAATTCAAACTTGATTTCACTCTCATTGCATGCATGGTTGGCACTGCCATGGGCGGTGTGTGGTACCTTAATATCAGTGCATCATTCCATATGATGGGGAATAGAGATCTCTTTCGTAATTTTGAGGAGGAAGACCTCAAGCAGAGCATAGAGTTGGGAGATGACGAGAGGTATAGAGCTACTCGGATCGATACGGTTACCTTTCAGAGGGGGTAGAGCTCCCATCTGAAGATCACATATGTGATGTATGTTCCAGAACTAAAGAAGAATCTTGTTTTAGTCGCAGTATTGGAAGACCATGGCTATGATGTGGTTTTTAGTAAGGGAAAGGTTTTCCTTAGACACATACCCATGGGACAGGTGAAATAGATTGGTGCACGGATCAAGAACCTATATGTTCTTGAGGTTAAAAATGCATGCAAAGCCTTAAGGTGGAAGAAAAATGTTAGAGACTTGGTGGTTAAGTGATCAAGAGCTCAAGACCAAGTGTTGAAAAATGCTCAAAAATGAAAGTGCTCAAAACTGGTTCAAACTTGAATGACCGAATAAAGCTTGTCCTCCTGAGTTCGAAAAACAGTCTTCATATGCAGAAGTTATGCCAAAGAGAAAATTGCCTAATAACACTGAAATTTTGAATTTTTCAAAAAAATTTAAAATAGAATATTCCACAAAAGATTTCTTGGAATATTCTAGAGAATATTCCTTAGAATATTTCCAAAAACATTCTAAAAAATATTCCTTGAAATATTCTCAAGAATATTCCAATCGCAAACTGCCACGTGGCAGGCCCAAGACCACCACGTGGCCTTAGTGACATCAGGAAGGTATGTTGGGCGCATTGTTAACATTTTGGGTCGGATCATGGTTTGAACCCATGACCTCCGTCGTAGCAACAATCCACTTTACCATTAAACCAACTAGTAGTTCTTGTTATGTATTTTGGAACAAACAGATCATAAAGTTTGAATTTGCATTGGGTGGGGACTGAAGGGGGCCAGCCCCCGTTCATATGACCGTGACCCCATAACCGTGGGCTTTAACCCCAAACCAATGGTGCTTAACATTCAATGGTCCGCCATTATAGCTGTGTTGGTCACATATAACGTAGAGTTAAACGTGGTCTAACTGCCAGTTTAATAAAAGGTTATGGCACGAAATTCAAGGACCACCGCCCATTCATTACTTCAGTCACATGTGTAGTTGTTAGATAGTTAACCATTACAGTTTATTTGGTGGCGGAGTTAGCGGGCATCGCCGAATTTGGTGGTCCCACCATATTTGGTGGGCCTAACTGGACCTTCAACTTTAGCTAATTGGGAGTATTTTCAGAGCAAACTGGTAGTTCAGTAAAGGAGCCATAACTTTGGCTAGGAAATTCTTTTTCTAGAGGATTTTATTTATTTATTTATTTATTTTGGGTATCCTCAACCTTCTGGATCCATTGGCACAGGTTTCATAGCCAACAGAGGTTGTTTGCATGTGCTTTTTCTTCAGGGAAAGTCCAGGAGCCACAAGGGCTTGTTCAATGTTGGAGCCGTATTGGGTTGTGTGCAACCATTGGAGGTGAAAAAAAAGCCTATTTCTGTTGTAATGAACCTTCTAAATCAAATGAAGGTGTTTTTAGAACCATTTGGAGACTTATAAAGGCCGATATGCTGAAGGGAGGTTTTAGGTAACCCAGATACATCCATGAAGGAAGGCATAGATTGGGGATGCAATGCTCATTTTGAGAAAATGAACAGTCATTTGTTTATGTCAGATATGTGTTGGAGACATTAGAAGAGGTTTCAAAGACATTTGAAGCATTCTGAAGGAATTTGTGCCATTAAGAAGCTCAGGGAAGCTTAGTGCACCTACTGAAGGAATTAAATCCAAGGGAGCCTAGATCTCCCTGCACAAAGAAGATAGCCATGACATGGATGTATATGGTTTTTCTAAACCCATAGGATTTGAGTGTGCAACTTTTAAAATAATTCAAGCCATAATCCCAAAGAGCCAAGTCTATTTGATGAGAGCTCATAAGAGACGTAGCCCACGAGATTGGGGTGAACTCCTTATTAAATTTGTTGTTATGTGTGATGTTTATTTGCTGCCTTATATGTCTAATATATATGTTTAATATCAGTTGAAACAAATCAAGTTAAAACACATAAACAGAAGAAAAGACATACACCTCTTTCAAGCTAAAATTCCGCATAATGTCAAGTTCAAGCAAGGTCTTTCTTTTAACTGAATCTGAGTGTTTACTTATTATTTCTTTAGGTAGAGTTTGTAGAGGGCCAGGTAGCTTCTGGATCTCATCCTCTCTTTAGAGGTGACATATCTAGTAAATGCCCCTACAGTCTATCTCCGTATTAGAAATAAGAAGTTCTCACCTTTCCAGATTTAAAATTGGATTATTTGTGCACTCATTTACATAAATGGAAATGGATAACTTGCACCCTTTTTCAAGTACATTCCATTTTCAGATCAGGTTGGTATCAGAGCACTTGGTTTGCTTGATTGACATCACAATAGCTTGATTGAATAGCTTGAAAGGTGTTTAAAGCAGTGTAGAAGATTGACTACTTTAATATTTTGGAAACTGCATGTTGTTTGAGTTTGTTTGAGCTCATTTTGGGATAGTTGATGTTGACCCTTTCCAAGAGTTGAAGACATTTGGTCAAAAACTTGTCATTTTTGAAAGCTTTGAGAACTCTGATTGAAGTTCTTTTTGTTATTTGACCATTTACATGATGTCAATTTCTTCTGCAAGTGAAGTTTCCTCCTTATCAAGGTTCTTTGATGCGGATATGAAGCATGAATTCCTTATATTGAAGGATATGGTGCAGATCCTATTTGAGGATAGAAGAGAAAGCACGAAGCTTCGTGAGAAATTGTTGGCCATGAAGCAGGAGAAGGAAGAAATTCTTCAAATATTGCATGGTATGGAGTTGCAGCTTCATCAAGCCCAAGAGGCTTTGACCAAGAACATGCATGATAAAGAGGTAATCCATTCTGATTTGTCTTCAGTTTCCTCTTTAGAAGGGTGTGTTAGATCTTTCGAAAAGAATACAAGGGGAGTAGGATCTAAGCTAATGATTAAAATGGGTTATGAAGGAAAAGGATTAGGAAAGCATGCACAAGGCATTCTTAAGTTTATTTGTGTTGAGGAGTGACCCAAGAATGTTGGACTTGGTTATGTGCAATCTAATGGCAAAGACTCAAAAGCCATGAAGGCATGTGAGGCTAATTCAAAAAGAACTTTTGTTCCAAGTTCCATGAGGAAAATATGTCAAATTTGTTTCAAAGATGATTGCCATTGTTTGAAGCCTTTGTTGTAGCAAGAAGATGGTAGACATGCAACTTATGGCAAGCATGCAATTTTAGGCAGTTTTCAATACAAGAACGATGATGTTAGTCTACGATTGAAAGCTGAAGCCTCTACTAGTTCATCTATTCAAGGAGGCAAAAAGGATGAACATGCAAAGCAGCACAAGAGGTACAAATCTTCTCATGATCAATTCAATTGTGTTTCTGCAAGGCATGATATTTTTACATGCTTTAATGGAAGAAATATTTCTTGCACATATTATGATGAATTTAACCATCATGTTTCAAGATGCTGGATGAGGAAGAAAGCACACAGGGAACATATGAAGCAACGACTACCTTAAAAGAAGGTGCATAAGATTTGCACTTTTTTCCAAAAGAAGGGACATGTTGTCTCTCATGGTTGGACTTTACATCCAACTCGTCGTCCCACACACATGCATCAAGAGGACAAGAAGATTGGCAAAGGTGGAACCACGGATTCCATTATTGATGTGGAAAGGGAAGTTTCAGATGAGGAAAAGTTGCAGCAACAAAAGTCGCCATGGAAGTGGTTTGGTGAGAAGTGGATGGACTTCTTGACACAGTAAGATGTACTCCTTTTGTACATATGTAAATTTTGGAAGTATGCATGTATTCTATGCTATAATATCTTGTTTTTTTTGAGCCACCTTAGATCATTGATCAAGGCAGCGTTGTTCAGTTTCATTCTGTAATTTTCTCACCAAAAATTTTTTGTCTCAGTGCAAGAAAGACAGTTGTGGACAGGAAGACAAGCACATTTAGGAAGGGAGATGTCAATTTGTTTCCATTTGTGGTTCAAAGATATTTTCCATGCAAAGAAAATGTTTGAAGGGCTAAAGAGAAGAGGATGTTCATTCTCTCATTGTCTGTACTGCAGTTCAGTTCAACATTTTAGGAAGCTTTTGGGGACCAAAAGCCTCTCATTTGGGAGGTGTGACCAAGAGCTCAAGACCAAGTGTCGAAAAATACTCAAAAATGAAAGTGCTCAAAACTAGTTTGAACCCAAATGACCGGATATAGATTTTCCTCCTGATTCTGGCACCGTAAACGGTTCGAAAAACAGTCTCCATATGCAAACGTTATGGCAAAAAAGGAAATTGCCTAATAACATTGAAATTTTGAATTTAAAAAAAAAATTAAAATAAAATATTCCACAGAGTATTCCTTGGAATATTCTAAAAAATATTCCTTAAAATATTCTTGATAATATTTCAAAAATATTATGTTTGGGCAGCCAATCACAGACTGCCACGTGGCAAGCCCGAGGCCACCAGGTGGCCTAGGTGACATCAACAAAGGTATGTTGGGCACATTGTTAAAATTTTGGGTCGAATCATGGTTTAAACCCACGACCTCCATTGTAACAACAATCTGCTTTACCGTCTGACCAACGAATAGTTCCTGTTATGTATTGTGCAACAAACCGATCATAAAGTTTGAATTTGCATTAGGTGGGGCACAAAGGGGGCTAGCCCCCGTTCATATGATCGTGGCCCCACAGCCGTGGGCTTTAACCCCAAACCGCTGGCCCTTAACATTCAACGGTCCGCCATTATAGCTATGTTGGTCACATATAACGCGGAGTTAAACATAGTCTAACTGCCAGTTTAATAAAAGGTTATGGCCCGAAATTGAAGGACCACCGCCCGTTCATTACTCCAGTCACATGCACAGTTTTCAGATAGTTAACCGTTACAGTTTATTTGGCGGCGGAGTTAGCGGGAAGTGCCAAATTTGGTGGTCCCGCCATATTTGGTGGGCCTAATTGGCCCTCCAACTTTAGTTAACTGGGAGTCTTCTCAGGGCAAACGGGCAGTTCAGTAAAGGAGCCATAACTTTGGCTAGGAAAGTCCTTTTTGGAAAATGTTTTTTTTTTATTTTTTTATTTTATTTTAGGTCTATTCAACCTTCTCGATCCATTGGCACATGTTTCATGGCTAATAGAGGTCATTTGTAGGTGTTTTTGCTTCAGGGAAGTTCTAGGAGCCACTAGGGCCTGTTTAGTGTTAGAGCTGCATTGGGTTGGGTGCAGCCATTGGAGGTGAAAAAAAGCCTATTTATATTGTAATGAACCTTGTAAATCAAATGAAGGTGTTTTCAGAACCATTTTGAGACTTCTAAAGGACGAGATGCTGAAGGGAAGTTTCAGGCAGCCCAGAGCCATCCATGAAGGAAGGCGTACATCGGGGATGCGGTGCTCATTTTGAGCAAATGAACAATCATTTATTTATGTTAGATATGTGCTGGAGACATTAGCAGAGGTTTCAGAGACATTTGAATCATTCTGAAGGAGTTTGTGCCATTAAGAAGCTCACGGAAGCTTAGTGCACCTACTGAAGGAATCAAGTCCAAGGGAGCCTAGATCTGCCTGCACAAAGAGGACAACCATGACAGGGATGTATATGGTTTTTCTAAGCCCATAGGTTCAGTAAGTAACCTTTTGGAGTTGAGTGTGGAACTTGTAAAATAATTCAAGCCATAATCCCAAAGAGCCAAGTCTAGCTAACGAGAGCTCATGGGAGACATAGCCCACGAGATTGGGGTGAAATCCTTATTAAATTTGTTGTTATGTGTGATGTTTATTTTCTGCCTTATATGTCTGATATATATGTTTAATATCAGCTAAAACAAATAAAGTTAAAACACATAAATAGAAGAAAAGACATACACCTCTTGCAAGCTAAAATTATGCATAACATCAAGTTCAAGCAAGGTCTTTCTTTTAATTGAATCTGAGTGTTTACTTATTATTTCTTTAGGCAGAGTCTGTAGAGGACCAGGTAGCTTCTAGATCTCATCCTCTCTTTAAAAGTGACATATCGAGTAAATGCCCCTACAGTCTATCTCTGTATTAGAAATAAGAATTTCTCACCTTTCCAGATTTAAACTTGGAGTATTTGTGAACTTATTTACATAAATGGAAATTGCTACCTTACACCCTTTTACAAGTACATTCCATTTTCAGATCACTAAGAAGGAGAGTAAATTACCTCTCAACGTGCAGCCCCAGAAGAAGCCTCTAAAACAACTTCAGGAAGTTGTGGAGTAGCCACATCTAGAGAACCTTAGAGGAGACCGTGTGAAAAGATCCACTCAACTAGTCTCAGAAGCAGTCTTAGACAATTATGCAGCAACCACAATTGGAGAAGTTGAGACGAGACCCAATGGAGACATCCACTCATGCAGAGACCTTCAGTAAAGGTAAATTTCGATCCAGGTGGGTAGAGGGATCACATGCAGCCATACCTCTAGATGTGAGGTGGGGCGATGTGAAGTGATAGTCCCAAGAGGGTTGAAATTGGGTAGGGTCCATTGAGTGGTTTTATCTCATGGATCATGCCTTGCTACGGGAGCCCAAAGTACACAGTAGCGGGAGGAATCAGTGGGATTGATGTAGTTAGAGATCAAAGTGGTAGAGGCTAGAGTAGTCAAATATTGAAGAAGCGTAGAGAACAGTTGACAACAATGCAGAAAGATAGAGTGAACAGAAGCATAGAGTTTTTAGTTGACAGAGGAAATAATAGTCAGAGACTTTGATGAAAAAGGCAACATTTTGATTCAGGTTAGATTTTTTTGTTTCTGGAGTTACTAGAAAAACAACACTAGAGAGAAGTGTTGCATACATAACATTCCAGAGGTTCAAGATCGTGATCGACTTGAATTCGTTTCTTGTAGAGAGGTAGTGTTGAAAATAGAAATAGGAAATGATAAAAATAGAATTCAGAAATTCCAGTTTAATTTATCCTTGAATTAAACTGATAATTAAATTTGAATCTTATTCTCATAGAAACTTGTAACAGTTAACTAGAGTGGATTAACTTAGTTAACTTAAGAATTTTGAGTTTGAAGTCTTTCTAAAGTCATGTGTATGTTCTCCCAATATTATAAGGGTCCAAGATGAGTTAAGTATGAGTTGTAATTAGTTAACTTAGTTTACTAAGTTAAGTCCAGTTAAATTAGTTCCAAACTGTTTGGGGAACTAATAGAGAGTTAACAATTAGTTGGTGCATTAATTCATTCACTAGTGCTACTCCAGTTAACTGAAGATTCTGATGCAGGCTCACCCTGCAATACCCAGGACCTTCAAATAATAATTCATATCAAACATGCTACTCAGCTGTTCTCCAACTCAAAAACACTAATCCCTGGTACATTTCTTTTCATAGCAACCATTTATTGAGAGTCAAATTGTCAAACAACTCAAATGTTCCCACAATCCATATTCCATATCTCATTAGTCCCTCAATTCCATTAACCGCCACAAATTCACATGTCTTTTACCTTTCTCATCACCTTTCAACGCTTTGTCTTTAAAAATTGATGCCGACTGCTTGCATAACCTGAATCCTTTCTTCTTCATGCATTTACCCTCAATGAAATCCACAATTTGATCACATCTAATGCCTGCAGAGTCTATATAATAATTCGCCCAGAATTTTATCAGACAATTGTATCCATGAGAATTCATTATGCGCTCAACAATTCTCACATCTTGCTCATTGGCTCTATCATTAAACACATGAACTGGTTTAATTACAATAAAAAAATCACGCACTAATTCTGTGATTGTATATAGTTATGTCAAACATGATTCAATAGCAATATGCATTAACATGATGTGAACAGAAAGTAAAGGAAACCCCAATCCATTTCCATGAATCAATGTTGACTTATGCTCTGCGTTTGGTGCAAAATTGCTCTCTCAGTGTTCTTAATGTATTTGCATTCAGTTCATTCAACTGCTCTCTGGCATTTTACAAACTGATTCCTTCAAAATGATGACGGTTAAACCGTCATACCCAGAATCTCTATTGAGCTAAGAATATAAAAATGTCATTCCAAATTCATTCCAAGGGATTCCATTCACCGAGCAATTTCAACAGAGATACATGCGGAAGCTTCCGAACAGAAATTAATATCCAAACAAATTCAATTAATCCAGAACTTATGAGATATTCTGACTACCATTTAAATCTGATCTCAGCACTAAAAAACGTTGTCCCTTCTCCATCAATAGCTCTGTGGTGATAATTTAATTTGTATCCTTCGAATTAAAACATACCTGTGTTATCTTGCTTCCTGCCTTTGTGCCTCTGGCCGGCGGAGGGAACGCGTGACACATTTGCTTTTGGGCAGCTGCTGCAACGTCATACGCGGCCACTTCACTTAAAATAACTCGCTACCACATCAATTCCTTCATATGTTTTGTTTGACTGCTATGCAATTTGTAATAACCAGCATTTCATTTAATCGACTCACATTCCAGTTTGTAATAACCAGCATTTCATTTAATGCTCCATGCATTTGTTTCAAGGATAGCGTACTGCATTTCAGAGATGGTCATACAGAATTCCTGGTAATTATATACACTAACGCCCTCTTTCAACCAATAACTAATACATCACTGATACATGAAGTTTTCTCCTTGAAATCTATCCATAGTGATCGGATTTCCAATTCCATGAATTCAATTAAATTTACACTTTGGATTTCAACACACATGTTTATCGATTTCCACAAATAATTGCTAGCAAATCTACTACCACAGATTCATCACTTCAATTCTTTATTATGGGTTTCAATCACTCATAAAGACTCAACAAAAGCGCATGATTTAACACTCTCAAACCATCACCAGCATTCAAAAGCTCACTTATGCAGAATTTAACCATACATAAACCAGCCCATTAAGGCACATAACTCCAATCACACTTTCATAAAAATTTAATATACTTACAAACTGATCTGCTTGACCAAATATTCAACGTTCTTGGCCCTTACAAACTGCGGAAGTCTTATAGCCTTGCTGTTCAAGCCTGCTCTCAATCTCTCTCAACCTCTCACAATCTCAGTCCTATTTATACAATTTTAAAAGTAATCTAATTTAATGCTTTATCCCTTCAGTTCCTCAACAAACCCTTAAGTATCTCAACATCCCTAAAAGATAGATTCTCATCCCTAAAGCTTAGAAACTAATTCCAACTTAGCTCCCTCATTAATTCTAAATAATCTAGAAACTAATTTCTCTCACACAATTAATTAATCACTCAAAATAATATTAATATTTACATGAAATTTTAATATTTCTTCAAAACGTGAAACCCCCTAGCTTAGGTAAAATACAATGTGTTTTTCGGAGATGATGCTTCTGCATCAAACTCCCCATGTAAGAAAATTCATGACCACCTGGTCATAAGTCTGGATATTTCCTCCTGGATCCCAAATTTTATTTTGTAATCTTCCATTGCTTGCCAATTGCTTTACGGTTGTCGTTATCTGTTGTTGTCCTCCAGGGTTCCATATTTTGTGTTGTAGTGCTCCACTTGTTCTACCTTCCAAGTCTGCTACAGTCTTTATCTGGTTGTCTTTCCTTTTCCTTCTTATTGCCGTCTTTCTCTGGGATTCTTTTGTCATTAGTTTTCTGATACTTTCAATCTCTTGGTCTAATAAATCTCCCGGTTGCTGATTTCTAGCTATCTGCTGAGCTAAGACAGCTTGCTCAGTTTGTACTGTCACCCGCTGACTTCTTGCTTCTATGTTTGTTTCTGTTCTGACTACCACCCGATCATCCATACCCTCTAGTCCTCTAGAACAGAAAACTTCTTCTTCCTTCATTTGACTACTCAACTGAGTCAAATGTTCTGCAACAATACCTGCATTCACAAAACACTTCTTAGAATAAAAATCAGAAGGCATCAGTGCCTTGTCCTCCTTTGCCAGCACTTCAGTATGCTGATTCAATTCCTCTATGAGACTATCAGTTAGTCCCCTTTCCACATCATCCGTTTGGAAAATCTTCCCCTGTTCTATGTCTTTCATCAACTTTTCCTGAACATAGATCCTCTGCTTTTCCAACTCTCTCTTCTGAAGATCTAGCTTCAGATACAACTGCACAATCTCAACTGGAGTAGAACTCAGAAATTTTACACAACTTTCCATACCTTCATTTTCTGTTGACCAATCATCACATTCCTTCTCTGAAAGGAATCCTCTACCAGACTTTACCTCAAGAACTTCATTGTCCTTTGTGATAGTTCCATCAGACTGCTCACCATCTATCGCACATCCTGCAAACATACATGAATTGTGAGAAAATTTACAAGGCTTCATAGCCTTACCTGTTTCTCTCATCATTACCTCTTCAAATGCTTCTGAACTATCCCAATAGTTCATGAGATCTTCCTCATTGATCTCTTCACCCAGAATTTCGCCATGTTCTGGGCCACAAATGGAAACATCCACTTTCAACTCAGCCTCTCTGAGTTCTCTACAACTCAACATCTGCTTGAGCTTCCTCAGCTCCTCCATCAACTGTATGTTTACCTGCTTTTCTCTTCTTGCATGCAACTTCTGCCACTTTACCTTCTTTCTCATGGTCCAACCATGCGTCTAGTTTCTCACATTTTCCTGCAACAACTCCATTAACAATTCAAGCTGAATTGTTATTTCGACTTTCTCCTGCTCGTACTCTTCATCTGTCAACTGTTCACATATACCACTTACCTTGGAATTTTCCCTCTTCCTTTCTCTGTTGAGGTCTTTTCCAGAACCTCTGAAATGACTATCAGCAACAATCTTCCCCTCCTTTGTGAACTGTTCACGTGTGGACTTCGTTTAATCCACTTCTCAATAAACTTCCATACAGAACTTTATTCACATACTCATATTTACATAAAACCAACATTCATACAGTCAAAAATAATTTTCAGTTTTCAATAAAAACCTTCTCGTCCTCATTCAGAAAATAAACATTTTCAATTCAACAGAACCTTTAAAATAAACATTCCACGGAGCCAGGCTCTGATACCAAAAATGATGCAGGCTCACCCTGCAATACCCAGGACCTTCAAATAATAATGCATATCAAACATGCTACTCAGCTGTTCTCCAACTCAAAAACACTAATCCCTCGTACATTTCTTTTCATAGCAACCATTTATTAAGCGTCAAATTGTCAAACAACTCAAATGTTCCCACAATCCATATTCCATATCTCATTAGTCCCTCAATTCCATTAACCGCCACAAATTCACATGTCTTTTACCTTTCTCATCGCCTTTCAACGCTTTGTCTTTAAAAATTGATGCCGACTTCTTGCATAACCCGGATCCTTTCTTCTTCATGCATTTACCCTCAATGAAATCCGCAATTCGATCACATCTAATGCCTGCAGAGTCTATATAATAATTCGCCCAGAATTTTATCAGACAATTGTATCCATGAGAATTCATTACGCGCTCAACAATTCTCACATCTTGCTCATTGGCTCTGTCATTAAACACATGAACTGGTTTAATTACAATAAAAAAATCACGCACTAATTCTGTGATTGCATATAGTTATGTCAAACAGGATTCAATAGCAATATGCATTAACATGACGTGAATAGACAGTAAAGGAAACCCCAATCCATTTCCATGAATCAATGCTGACTTCTGCTCTGTGTTTGGTGCAAAATTGCTCTCTCAGCGTTCTTAATGTATTTGCATTCAGTTCATTCGACTGCTCTCTGGCATTTTACAAATTGATTCCTTCAAAATGATGACGGTTAAACCGTCATACCCAGAATCTCTATTGAGCTAAGAATATAAAAATGTCATTCCAAATTCATTCCAAGGGATTCCATTCACCGGGAAATTTCAACAGAGATACATGCGGAAGCTTCCGAACATAAATTAAAATCCAAACAAATTCAATTAATCCAGAACTTATGAGATATTCTCACTACCATTTAAATCTGATCTCAGCACTAAAAAACGTTGTCCCTTCTCCAACAATAGCTCTGTGGTGATAATTTAATTTGTATTCTTCGAATTAAAACATACCTATGTTATCTTGCTTCCTGCCTTTGTGCCTCTGGCCGGCGGAGGGAACGCGTGACACATTTTTTTCTGGGCAGCTGCTGCAACGTCATACGTGGCCACTTCACTTAAAATAACTCGCTACCACATCAATTCCTTCAAATGTTTTGTTTGACTGATATGCAATTTGTAATAACCAGCGTTTCATTTAATCGACTCACATTCCAGTTTCTAATAACCAGCATTTCATTTAATGCTCCATGCGTTTGTTTCAAGGATAGTGTACTGCATTTCAGAGATGGTCATACAGAATTCCTGGTAATTATATACACTAACGCCCTCTTTCAACCAATAACTAATACATCACTGATACATGAAGTTTTCTCCTTGAAATCGATCCATAGTGATCGAATTTCCAATTCCATGAATTCAATTAAATTTACACTTTGGATTTCAACACACATGTTTATCGATTTCCGCAAATAATTGCCAGCAAATCTACTACCACAGATTCATCACTTCAATTATTTATTATGGGTTTCAATCACTCATAAAGACTCAGCAAAAGCGCATGATTTAACACTCTCAAACCATCACCAGCATTCAAAAACTCACTTATGCATAATTTAACCATACATAAACCAGCCCATTAAGGCACATAACTCCAATCACACTTTCATAAAAATTTAATATACTTACAAACTGATCTGCTTGACCAAATATTCAACATTCTTGGCCCTTACAAACTGCGGAAGGTTTACAGCCTTGCTGTTCAAGCCTGCTCTCAATCTCTCTCAACCTCTCACAATCTCAGTCCTATTTATACAATTTTAAAAGTAATCTAATTTAATGCTTTATCCCTTCAGTTCCTCAACAAACCCTTAAGTATCTCAACATCCCTAAAAGATAGATTCTCATCCCTAAAACTTAGAAACTAATTCCAACTTAGCTCCCTCATTAATTCTAAATAATCTAGAAACTAATTTCTCTCACACAATTAATTAATCGCTCAAAATAATATTAATATTTACATGAAATTTTAATATTTCTTCAAAACATGAAACCCCCTAGCTTAGGTAAAATACAATGTGTTTTTCGGAGATGATGCTCTTGCATCAGATTCCCTCATGGGAAACTCTTTCATGTCAATTTTGAGAAATACCTTGTTGAGACTAGAGTGCAGGGACAATGTATGTTGAAAATAGAAATAAGAAATGCAAAAAATAGAAGTGCTAAAAATAACACTATTATAAATAGCATTTCGGGTACATTCCAATTTTAGTTAGTCCCTGAACTAAATTGAGAATTAAAATTCGAATTTGATCTTAGCAGTTGTTTGTAAAATAATTAATTAATTCATCTTGACTTAATTAGTTGGAGAAAGTCAAACATGAAGTCTATGTGAAGACATGCAACAATTTTCCCTTTGATTGAGGAAGTTATCCCTTAATTAAAGTGATTAGGATGAGTTGTACTTTGAGTTGTAATTAGTTAACTCAGTTAACTGAGTTAAGTCTAGTTATATTAGTGCCAATAGTTTGTGGAACTGACTGTGAGTTCAGTTAGTTAATGCATGCATGCATGTAACTATTGCACTTTAGATAACTGAATATTCTCTCATAAATAACTCATGCATGTTAGTTCAGTCAGAGACCTAGTTGAGATCAGATGATGTGATAGTGTACTATCAGTTGTAGGATTATTACGTTGAGGATATCTCTTGCATGCAAAAGGAATTCATTCCTTGGAGATTGCACAGTTACTTTTGAGTTCGGTGAGTTGTGTGGGAGGTCAATTTACATAGGTGGCATCCAGAGGACCCAGGAGAAACTACAAAAGTAAATAGGAGGCTTGGAGGATTGGAGGAAGACATATGTTGTGTCTATTCAGTCTATGAGTAGCATTGAGGGATTGTACTGGGATCTGGATAGCTTGTGAGCTAAAGCTTTGTGTAGTCCGGACATATTTCCACTTGTATGATAATACAAAGATCGAGGTTTTTAGCTAAGGCTTTCCCCAGAGTGTTCTTATGTGTTCATGTGTGATTGATTTCTCATTCTCTGTTATGTGTGTTCTATTTGATCTTGCTCAAAATCGATTAAGCTTCCAGAAGTTTGTTTGTAGAAGTAGATCAAGTATTTTCTTTAGTATATTTCATTTTCTGGTGATCTACAGTGAGAAATTCTACATGGTATCCAAGAAAAGGTGATAAAAGAGAAGAACAATATAGAAAGAAGGGAGAAGTTCAAAGTTTGAAGTTCATGATTATAGAATTCGAATTCTTATCACATCTCAAATTTCACCAATGGCATTGAACAATTTGAGACTTGAGTATGCCCTTGATGGCAGCTTGAATTATATAGCCTGGAAGGATCACATGAAAGAAATATTGGAGGACAATGGTTTGAAGGATTTCATTGTTGAAGAAGTCCCCAAGCCATCAACTACTAATGCCCAAAAATTGGTGGAATGTAAGAAATGTGTGGCTAGAGCAAGGAGAATCCTTTTGGAGGGAGTTCAAGACCACATAGTCTTGAGTCTCCATGGGAAAGAGACACTGTTTTTAATCTAGAAAACATTGAAGGATCTATATCAGAACGACAATGATCAAAGGAAGCTGGTGCTGAAAGACAAGCTTTGGAAAATCAAGTGTTAAAAGGGCGACACGATCTCTACATATATGAACAAGCTCACCACCTGTAGGGATGAGCTGAGAAGTGTAGGGATCATGACAACCAATGATGACATGGTGAGTCTTCCTCTCCTTGGTCTTCCTAAGAGCTGGCATAGCTACCAAGACTCGGTAAATGGAAGAGAGAAACTGCCAAATTGGGAACGAGTTTCGACGAATCTGATGTAGGAGGAGATAAGAAGAAGCACCAGAGATGGATCTTCATCAAAGCAAGATGATGAAGAAAATCTAGCCTTAGAGAGTAAGGCTAGGAAGGGGAAAGGGAAGGTGTCCCATTCCAAATCTATTTCTTCCCATGGTGGGAAGAAGATTGACAAATCAAAAGTGAGATGCTTTCATTGTCATGAAGTGGGCCATTATGCTATGAATTATCCACTGAATAAATCCAAGAAGGGATCCTCGAAGGGATCAAATGGCGAGGTAGTGGCCTCATAGTTTGAATTGGATCTCATCGTCATTGCATGTACAGTTTCATCAATGATGGAGTGTGTTTGGTACCTGGACAGTGGAGCTTCATTCTACATGACCGGTGACAAGAATAGTTTCAGCACCTTAGAGGAGAAGGACCTCCAGATGCGCATCAAGATGCACGATGATGGAAAGTATCGTGTTTCAGGTGAAGGTGCAGTTGTGTTTCAGAGGGAGCATGGAGCTCCTCTCACCCGAATCATGTAAAGGATGTGCCTCGTCTAAAGAAGAATCTTGTGTTCATCAATATGGTTGAAGACAAAGGCTATGATGTAGTCTTTAGTAAAGGAAAGGCATTCTTGAGGCATATCAACACTGGAAAAACCAATAGGATTGGGATTCAACTAAAGAATCTCTACAAGCTAGAGGTAGATGATTGTGCTACATTGAGTTCCAAAGTAGAGTTGGTGCAGAGCCAAGACGTTGGCGACCTATGGCATAGAAGATTGGGCCACTTGCACCATGGGGCCTTGAAGATCATGCAACAGATTTCTACTACACTTGCCAAGGGAAAACTGGAGCAAATGGATACATGCAAAGGTTTTACCTTGGGTAAGTATGCAAAATATTCCTTTTAGGATCAAGACAATAGAGCTAGAGAAATCCTAGAGAAAGTTCATATGTATGTGTGTGGACCTTTCTCTACAGCCTCCACCACTAAAAAAAGGTACTATGTTATTTTTATTGGTGATTTTTCTCGTAGATGTTGGATCTACTTTATGCAGAAGAAGGATCAAACCTTCTCAAGGTTTGGTGAGTTCAAAGCCTTGGTAGAGAAAGAATCTAGAAAGAAAATAAGGGCCTTGCGAAGCGACAATGGTGGAGAGTATGTTTCCCAACAATTTAAGGACTTCTGTGCAGTAGAAGGAATTAAACAAGAGTTGACAGCACCCCATAACCCACACCAAAATGGAGTGGCCAGAAGGAAGAACAGACCGATTGTGGGAGTAGTTTGGGTGATGGTGCATGACCAAAGCCTACCGCTTCATTTGCGGGCTGAGGCATGAAATATAGTAGTATACTTGCAGAATAGAAGGTTGCATCGTATACTGGGACTGAAGACACCAATGGAGGCCTTTTCTAGGAAGAGACTAGATGTGAGTCAATTCAGGATTTTTGGATCATCAGTTTATTTCCATGTGACCCAAGATGCCTAGAAGAAGCTAGATCCAACAGCTGAGTTGGGGATACTTGTGGGGTACACTGATACACCCCACAACTATTGGGTGTTCTTGCCTACAAGTCAAAGGACAGTGGTACTCAAAGATCTAAAGTTTGATGAGCAGAAAGCCATGCAAGTATCACTTGAGAGGGAGCTTAGTTGCATGCAGAGGAGGAACTTTTAGTTCCTAAGAAGGAGGAGCCTTAGACTAATGCGAAGCAGCTACATGCAGAGGATCTGGGAGTGGAGACGTCCACTCATGCAGAGTCTTCCAGACATAGGTGAAAATTCTCAAGGGAGGATGAAAAGTTGATGCTAGATGTGAGAGAGAATGTGGGACAACCATCTTCTCAGCATAGATAGAGGAGGTAACCCGAGCGGTACACTGGTTACATGGCCTTGGTTGGGGAGTGTGTAGAGACCAAACCTTGTTCATTCGAGGAAATAGTGCAACAACCAATCTGGGTTGATTCTATGGTGGAGGAGTACGACTCCATCATTCGAAACTATGTTTGGGATGTTGTCCCAAGACAGGAGGACAAGTCGGTAGTGAGTTCCCCATGGCTTTACAAGGTAAATCAAGCAACTGATGGTAGTGTTGAGAAACATAAGGAAAGGTTTGTTGCCTGTGGTTTTTGACAGGTCGAGGGGATCAACTATGATGAGACTTTTACTCCTGTAGCAAGGTACTCATCTGTCAGATCGATGTTGGAACTATCAGCTCAGATGGGTTGGAAGATCCATCAGATGGATGTGAAGACTGCATTCCTCAATGGCAATATTGAGGAATAGGTGTACATTGAGCAGCCGAAAGGATTTGAGACCTTTGATCATGATTCACATGTGTGCCTCAAGAGAGCTTTGTACAGGCTGAAGCAAGCACCTCATGCTTGGTACACCAGGATTGATAGCTATTTCACCGGGTTGGGCTTCACTAAGAGTGAAGCAAATGTGCACCTTTACCACATCATGGTAGAAGGTAAGCCATTGATCATTTTTCTTTATGTTGATGATATGATATTGATAGGTGATGATCAGTTGATCAAGTCTTGCAAGGAGGACCTTGCAAGAGAGTTCGAGATGAAAGACATGGGTTTTAAGCACTACTTTCTAGGCATGGAAGTGTGGTAGAAGGATGGGGAAGTGTTTGTGTCTCAAGGCAAGTATGCCAATGAGATACTCAAGAGATTCCACATGGAGAAGTGCAAGCCCATGCAGACTCCTCTAGCTGGTAACTGGAGGAAGGAGGATGCTACTTCAAGTGAGGTAGTAGCTGCTACTGTTTATCGGTAGCTTGTGGGTTCATTGATGTCTCTAGTGAACACATGACTAGATTTGTGCTTTGTTGGTGAACCAGCTGAGTCAAGCTATGCTTCAGCCTACCAAACTGTTTTGGAATGCAGAGAAGCATGTGCTGATATACCTCAAAGGCACATCTTAGTATGAATTTTGGTACAAATAGACAGAGGGAGTGAAGCTTTAGGACTTCACAGATGTAGATTGGGCAAGGAATCTATCAGGCCAGAAGAGCACTTCAGGAGGAATTTTCAACCTTGATTCAGTTGTAGTTTCTTGGTACAATAGGAAAGAGAGGCCAGTTGCACTTAGTTAAGCAGAGGTTGAATACATGGCTGCCAGTCAGGCAGCATGTGATGGCATTTGGATGCGGAAAATTCTAGTTGGATTGTTTGGTCAAAGGATGGATCCAACTGTGATCTATTGCGATAATCACAGTTGTATCAAACTCTCTGAGAATCTAGTATTTCATGACAGGTCCAAGCACATTGATACACAGTATCATCATCTTCGATACTGTGTGGTGAAGAGGATCATGTTGTTTTTGTATGTTTCAACCAAGGAACAGGATGCAAATATTTTGACTAAGGCATTGTCAAAATGCAATTTCGAGTTTCACAGAGAGAGGATTGGGGTGACAGATAATCCATTTCTTGTTGAGAGGGAGTGTTGAAAATAGCAACAAGAAATGCTAAAAATAGAGGTGCTAAAAATAACACTACTATAGATAGCATTTCGGGATACATTCCAATTTTAGTTAGTCCCTAAACTAAATTTGAGAATTAAAATTCGAATTTGATCTTAGAAATTGTTTGTAAAATAATTAATTAATTCATATTGAGTTAATTAGTTGGAGAAAATCAAACATGAAGTCTATGTGAAGACATGCAATAGTTTTCCCTCTAATTGAGGAAGTTATCCCTTAATTAAAGTGATCAGGATGAGTTGTACTTTGAGTTGTAATTAGTTAGCTCAGTTAGCCGAGTTAAGTATAGTTAGATTAGTTCCAATAGTTTGTGGAATTGATTGTGAGTTCAGTTAGTTAATGCATGCATGCATGTTACTATTGCACTTCAGATAACTGAATATTCTCTCACAAATAACTTATGCATGTCAATTAAGTCAAAGACCCAATTGAGATCAGATGATGGGACAATGTACTATCAGTTGCAGGAATATTCCATTGAGGATATCTCTTACATGCAGAAGGAATTCATTCCTTGGAGATCACGTAGTTACTTCTAAGTTTGGTGAGTTGTGTGAGAGGTCAATTCATAGAGGTGGCAACCATAGGACCCAAGAGAAACTGTGCAAGGAAGTAGGAGGCTTGGAGGATTGGAGGAAGACATATGTTGTGTCTATTCAGTCTATGAGTAGCATTGAGGGATTGTACTAAGAGCTGCATAGCTTGTGAGCGAAATCTTTGTGTAATCCGTACATATTTTCACTTGTATGGTAATACAGAGATCAGGGTTTTTAGTTGAGGCTTTCCCCAGAGTATTCTTCTGTGTTCATGTGTGATTGTTTTCTCATTCTCTGTTATACGTGTTCTATTTGATCTTGCTCAAAATTGATTAAGCTTCCAGAAGTTTGTTTGTAGAAGTAGATCAAGTATTTTGCTTTAGTATATTGCATTATCTGGTGATCTACAGTGAGAAATTCTGTAGTGTACTATTAGTTGTATGATTTACTGAGTTGTATATATCATGCATGAAATCAGGAACCGAACCTAGTGTGGATTGCATAGTTTTGGATGCACTACTTTCCCATTAATATGGGTTATTCAACCATAGGAATTGCAAAAGGAAATAGGGATTTGGAGAGTTGGAGAATTGGCTAAGTGTTGGCCAATATTTTTGTGAGTTGGAGATTGATTTTACTGAGTGTTGGGATTGTTCTTATGAGAACAAGCATTGTATTATCATCTTGGATTTTTTATTAATGCAATACAAACAATCGGGTTTTCAGCTATGGCTTTCCCCGGATATTTATTTTGCTATGTGTCATTTATTTTCTTCCTCTTGTCGATTATTAATTTGCTCGATCTTTATGGGCTTTCGTTGTAAAGAGTAGCAATAGATTCTTGTCTATTGTTTTAGTAGATAACATGAGCTTGTGAATCTACAGGAAAATTCTACACATTCTTCACCATGATCATTATCATCGTCAACATTATTGTCATTTTTATTGAGCTCCCATTTTGAGTTCTTCACTTTTGTTTGTGTTTCTCACACATTGAGAGAGAGAATCAATTTCTGAAGCATCAAGGATATCAAAGGACCCATCCCACTGAGGGGGATTTGTAGACCAATCTATAGATCTCCTTCACCAAGTGTTAACAATAAGAGATTAATTCATTTAAAATTTCCTTCCCAATTGGGTTATTATCCAAAATACTTTATATTGTTGCTTTGTGTTTTGGATTATATCTTCCTTTACTATAGGTTTTCTATTTGTGTTTCAAATCTAAGATAACTGAAGCCATCAACTTGTTGTTAGGCTCAGTTGTCACTTAGTGACTTAAGTGAATTATTTTTGGTACACCTTCCAAGAATTTTCACAATAACACTGAACTCCAAACCCCTTTCAAAATATTATTCCTGGGTTTTTATTCCTTCCAACTAACCTAACTATTTCAATCAATTTCTAAAACTTATTTTTGATACTGTTACAAATTATTCATTTTGTTTTTCCTTTCTTTTAAAATATTTTACAAATAAGAAGAAACTTATACTTATATATATAATATATATATATATCTTATATATATATAGTATATATATATATATATATATATATATATATATATAATTTGTGGTTACCAAAATAAAATCCCACCCTCTTTCAATTACATTTTGGATCTCAACTAATTGTTACGGGGCTAGGAAGGATAAACACAGGCCCCAAACTTTTCTTAAAGCCATGTGAAGTTGAGTTAGAGGAAAATTGACTCTCATCGTAGTTGGAGTGTGGGTCCTAGGTCACATTTTCCGCACATATGTTAACGCAACATATGCTACCTCTTAAACACCATAAACCATTCCATGGGAGCACTTGAGTGGTTTCTGGAATATAGACTGAGTGTTGCGATAAAAATCCTAGATCGTTGATCTTTTCTTGGGTAGCTTTGACAAATCCACTAATAGGGGCATGCTTTATCATAAACTCTGTGTGATTTGTTCCACCGGGGTGTCGTTGGATCTAGGCATAATAAGATATGGACCATCAATTGTTGCGATGAAATTTTTTTAAACTGTTATCTAGTAATTTCCTTGCTATTGATCACAAATAAGTTATACTTGTCATAGCAATGTTGCATTATTTCTCCACTTGTATATTTACTAGGTCTATAGGAACCCATTACTCTTTGAAATTGGCACTCATCAAAGGGTCTGATTTTCACTCAGACTTCTTTCCTTCCACTTATTATGTTACTCGCTTTGTCCCTTTCCTTCTGGTCCTAATTCATGTATTTCTCTCAAGAGAAAAGGAAACCCTTTTAATGAATTTTACTCCTTAGAAAGTGAAAACAAAATTCAGACAACTCTTTCTGTATTCTTCAAAATATTTCCAGGTGGATGACATACAAATTATCTTTTTAGAACAATGGAGATATTGGAGAAAGACTATATTCCTTTAATTCTTTTTGTGTTGCACATCGTTTCACCACCGAAATTTGTTGCACTTCTTAATTTCTCAGAAAACCTCATCAATATTCACAACATTTATAAGAGAACATAACTCTTTAACTATTAATGGTACCTAACTTGTTCTTTGCATCTTCGAAATGTTTCTCAAGCAAGGTTTTGACGGAATCCCTCAAACAAGAAGCTTCAATGGGTCTGAAGCACTTTTTTCTAAACAATTGAAAAGAAGACATTATGAGCCTTCGTGGAGCATCCTTCATGAAGTGCTCCATGAAGTAGAGAAAAAATAATCCACAATCATAATCATTTTCTTGCTCGGCTACCTTGATTTTCTTAGTTTCGATATTGCTAATCAATGTCTTCCATATAGTTTATTCAATGGGAATATGATTAGGGACCCCTGCTTGATTTAAATGCTCCCATTCAACCTTGAAAAGGCTATGAATATTCTGAAATATAATGCTACTAGTATGAAGACCCAGTGAATCCAAGTGAAGAATAATTGGACCAATTTTATCCTCACTTGTAGGGATACAGATCACTACCAAACTCCAATGCAAACGATAATATATAGGTACAAATATATATGCCTTCTCAAAGATATTCACTCCTTTCAACCACCTCCAAAGTTTTTCAAGAGAAACACCATCCTTTTGTCTTCTATGATTTTTTAATGCTTCATCTAGTGTTGTAAAAGTACATACGGAAGAAATGATAGTCAGTGCATTGCTTTGAAATTATTTTTTATTCAAGGATTTGAAAGTATTGAATGTAGAAATTCATGATCGGTGAAGACAAATACAAAATGCCCACGAGAAAATACATGATTTCTGAAATGGTTTCCATTTACAAAGGAAGGCTAACCATTTCTTCTAGAAACATTGCATGTTGTATAACTGAAATTCCCTAACTTCCTATTAGAAGAAGGGATTATCTTCCCTTGGTAAATTTGTTATCTTCAACTCTATAACTATGTAGAGCTACTATACCACAACTTAATGATGCAGATTGTGAAAATTTAGCCATCAGATGAACTGACAAAGAATTGTCCATGCAATTAATAATCTCAGATTTTTGAGCGATATCAGCTTTGTTATCCTCACCGTTTTGTCGCTTTGAATTAAAATAAAGATACTAGCATAGAGAAGGAATCTAAATCTTCTTTACTTATTACTATTCAACCAACGATACTCTTAAGGTCCAAAGTTTCATCACCTTCACATTCCTCTAAATAAATTTGAGGACTGTCAAACCCTAAAAAAAAATTACTCAACCTTTTTCCCCATTTTGAATGATAGCAGAGTCATCTTGTCCATCTTTTCTAAGTCAAAAATATCTTTCTTCTCCTGTAAAGAACTAAATGACTCCTCAACTTGTTCTTATGACTTCAAGTATCTTCTTTGCAAGCAAACTGAACAAATAGGTGGGTCCTTTGACAAACAATTATGATACAACTAATGAGCTTTGGTAACCACTCCTACATTTCCACATATATTAGTAGAAGATTCGTTTATTTGAAAAGAGGTTAGTGATTCTACAAGGTCATAAACATTTGTATTTGGTTCAATGTGCATGCAAGAATTAGAAAGACCCTATTTAGTTTCCTCCTATGAAGCAACGCAAGTAGAATTTAAAGCATGACATACACTGTCACCAAGGCTCCTTTCATACTTGAATATTCTCTACCTTCTTCCATTTTTTACAATTGATATATTGTGCACAGTCCCTGGTATGTTGATCCTCACTCATCCATGCTATTGCATTTCAACTTTGTCCTCAAATAGGAGCAAAAACAACAAGATCCATGCCAGAATCATCGAGCAAATTTCCATCTTTTGTGTTCGTGTCGACATCGCCCCCTTTTCATATGTGGTCAATAACGTGTTGAACTTAATAAGTAATCTAGTCTTTTTGTTGGTATAAATTCAAACTCTTGGAAAATATCCCTTCTAACATCATTTATCATTTTTAGGAGCACCAAAAATGTCCTCTACTTATAAAGCTGCCAGAAAATATTATCAAGTAAGATTAAATTTTGTTAAATTTAATCTTGTTGTTATAGACATATTTGGGCACTGCAACCCCAATCATATATGTCCATAAAACAAGGTCTTTTGAGTCCCTAAAAGTGTTGTCTCACATCCTAAAGGAACAAGGTCAGCTGATTACATCATCTCCTAGAAGTTCTCCATGGAAAACTGGTCAGAACTGGTCAAAACTGGACCATACAGACTGCCCGGTGCTAAGGGTGCAATGCATCTCACCTACCACATGCAAAAAGTGTGATTCATACTGAAGAGCCATTCTGTAGGGTGTGATGGGCGAGAATATACAAATGGTAGAGACAGTTTGCAAGGTGGATGATCATGGAATTCCAGAAACTTCTCCTGTGACACTTGCCTCTCTAAATTCGCCCAGGGATGAGTAAGAGATCATGAATCTCCAAGTGGAACCAAGAACTATCAAAGAGAGGACACTAATCAAAATCCAAAAAGCTGACTCACCCCCTGCAAACATCTATATATGGATCCCTCATCCTAGAGATCGAGAGGCTATAATTTTGTATCTTGTAAGGAAGTGTTGTTGGTTTCTTGGTGGATCATGATAGTGTTGGGTGATCTAAGCTTTTCATGAGGTGAAGAAGGGCTTTCGTGTTGGGAGGATGATGCCAGATCAGATCAATGGGTTGTAATCCTCTCTTCTACTCTTTCTATTAATAAATCTATTCAAGTTTGCCTCCACATTCTTGTATGATTAATGAAATATGCATTTGTGTGGTCAATATATATCTGGTCCTATATTGCTTATGATTGTAGATCCCAATACTTTGAAGGTATTATGCTGCTTTGACTTTACAGGTACTCTTTGAAGCAGGGTAAGCAAGGAAGGAGTGGCAAATATCTGTCAGAGGGGAGAAGGAACAAGAAAGGAACCAAGCGAAGATTGAGGTTGGTACTCTTTGCTCCTCTCCTATCTACTTCTCATAAAGGAAAGCAAAAGTAACTTTAGTTAGTTTGTTTCTAAGATAGTTACCCGTCTTAGTGGGACTAGTAGCTTTGCATGGACACTAGATTTCCTGATAACAAAATGGCGACTCCACTGGGGAGCGAATAGCTTGTTTTCTTGTCTATATTTGTTTACTTTATAAACTACAGATGGATCTTGAAGTTAAGCTAGCTATCCTTCTAACTGCATTTGCCATGTAAGTTCAAAGTAGATCAACACTGCTTTAGTCTATCTCTAGGTTTTGTTTATAAACTGAACGATTGATTTGCAAACATCCTAATTACCCTAGTGGTGGCTCAAGTAGCCTCATTAGATCAGCCCCTGTGATTTGCATTTACTGACTATCATTAGCTCATCCTAAATCCCTAGACTAAGCTATAATCTGTGACCAGAAACCAAGTTGAAGTCTCGTCTGTGGACCATCGCACCTTATCCTCTTGGCAATATGGATGCATCACACCTCCCGTGTGTAGTAGGTGAGATGCATCCCTGTTTCCCTGTGTTACAGGTGCAATGATTAGATAAGACTGTTTCTGCCTCTAGATATTGGTTTTTGTTCACTCTCTTCAGCTTTATTTAGGATTCTTGTTGTTTGTGATCAGTATACCACTGTGGAAACTCCCTTCCTTTGCATTATTTAGCCTCCATTGTACAAAGAATTGTGAATGTTTTTATGTATTGTTCACCATTTACAGTTCTCCTTTACAAAGAAGTAGCTTAGGCAAGCTGTCATCTTTTGATTTGGAAGTGTCGCAAGTGTCGTTTTTAGTCAAAGAAAAGAATTCTATTATTCTTGATGGTCGATTACACTGCTACTCTTGTATTTGATTTGAATTAATAGTTTTTCAAGTGTCGCAAGCAGTTTTCTATTCAAAATCGCAAAGTATCGTCATTATCTTCCTTTTGTCTTTTGAATAGAAAATTGTTAGTATTATCGCTTTGAAAACATAATTCAGATTTGTACTTAACACTCTTTTTGTCATTCACACATTAAGAAAGTAGAAAACAAATACATGCATGTGCATTTTCATTTAGAATGCTTGGTAATTTTGATTTAGGACAGTGCATCTAGTGTGTGCTCTCTGCTCTATGTTGAAAGAATCTCACTTCTGTTTCCTTAGTAGCTAGGATTCATTGCAAAAAGAATAATAAATGATTGTTTATCATCTTATATTGCATTTTAGAAATTGTATATCTACATCACGTAGTGAACCTTAAAGGCAAACTTCTTAAGAAAGATCAACTATAAAATAAATTCAATGAACATAAAAACTCTTTGGAACCTAACGCACAACATTTAAAAGTCTAGGCTAGAGACGTATTCAGGCGTCGTAAAGGCTGGTAACTATCACTTTCATCGTAGGTTGGATGATTCCTCCTCGTTGAGACGACAAGTGCCAGTACAGACTTGTGTTCCCACATACCGTCAAGTATATATTGGGGGACCACAATAGGCTATATCCTTTATCCTTAGGAAGCTGTGTCTACTGCCCTACTGATCGCAATGCACTAAACACAGCATTCAGGAAGATTGATTGCTCTACCGTGAAAAGTATTATACAGTTTTGCGATTGGTTTGATAATCCCTCTATCTAGATTTCCAGAATAGTCTCTTTCATTCCTTTTCAAATTCTTTAAAGGAAAAGGTCCATCTAAGCACTTGTCACTTTAGGCTCATTAAAAATCAAAGGCGACTAGAGTCATATTTAGCTTTTTCTCAACTCTTAAAAATTGAAAAAGCAAGTTGTGTCAAAGCGTCATAAAATTTATTTTAATCGGAATAACGTCATTGTTCCCTCATTGGTCTTAGGTTGAGAAAATGGAATCCACCAACCAAGGATTTCCCCTTGGGGGAAATCCTAGTCCTTTCTCCTCTTAGGGAGATGTTGGTGCACCTCATATGGCCACATTGTCCCTTCCAGGACTAACAATTAGCTTGCCAATATGGCTCTTCTCGACCTCTGTCGTTCAAAGCACCGTGATTCCTGAGCAATCATATCAGCAATTAGAGGATACTAGAGTTACCCCCCAACCTTCTGTTTCGTTTGTTTCTCCCTCCCCTCCTTCCTCTTCCCTTGGTGAAGCTGGTAAAGCTAAAAACCAAGTAACTGAGAAGAAGAAGAAAGGGAAGGAGAAGGAGAAGAAGAAGAAGGAGCCAAAGGCAAAAGGGGCAACCATGCGTCATCTAGCGAAAATCCACACACTGTACCATCCAAACCTAAATCTCCATGTGTCATTTTCAAAGGATACCACTATCATTAAGATTGTCCTTGCATCCCTCAGATCTTAAGGGCTGGTCTCCTCATTTGCACAATCCGGTGTCGTCAACCTCTGACGATCATGTTGAGAGTACACCATCAACTAGTGAAAACGAAGTCTCTGGGCAGAAAGGAAAATATAAATTTCCTTGTAGGCTATGTGAAGGCGATCATGCCGTCCACCATTGTCCCTTCCTAGATGAAGCTAAAAGAGTCTTCGATAATTGTCCTGCTTCACTGCTACCGCTTCCTCTTGGATACAAGAAACTCTTACCGAGTCCATCGCTAGTTGAAAATTCGACTGACACACCTTTGTGGTCAGTTGAAGGATCTATCATTAAAGATAAACCCTTTGAGTCCACACCAGACCAAAGTTAGCAGTTCGAGTTGGCAGCCGACCCAGTCTTGTCTTCAGAAGGTCCATCTTCAGATGATACAGTCATCGAAGAGAATGAAAACGACATTATTCAAATTATTTTCATAAACACAGATTCTCATGAACATGGGGGAAATCTACCCATTCCTTTACTGCAGGAAGGAATTTCATCAGAGTTGTATCCGGTTGTTTATTTAGTCCCACCTCCGAGCAACCTAGTTGTTTCCTTCGACTGGAATCTACTAGGCAGATCCTGTCTATCGTCTAATGTACCATTCTAAATCATTGTACAAGCTTACATAATGGTCATGGTTGGTACTATCATAGATGAAGGGGCTTCTGTGAGTATCCTTTCGTCGACTACTTGGAAAGTGATTGGTTTGTCGTTGCTTCTACTTAAGATACGAAATCTGACAGGCTTCGACAAAGGAACCAGTCGAACGTTAGGGATCCTTCCAAATTTGCCTATAACTTTGAGAGGGAAAATCATTTATCTGAACGTAATGGTAGTCCAAGGACCTCTAGATTACAATATACTCCTTGGGCAGGACTACATTTATAGCATGGGAGCCATTGTCTCCTCACTCTTTCGAGTAATGTGTTTTCCGCATGAAGTCAGAGTGGTCCAGCTCGTAGACTAGATTTCATTCCCTAGCTCACACATAGCTAATAGTCAAATGCCATCCCTAACTGGTCTTTTCACGCAAGGAATGTCTCACCAATCTCCAGTCCGTCCACCTGATGAGTGTGAGTAATTCGGTGAATATGACTGAAACCCAGGGGGCATGCACCCTAGTTTGCTTCAGTAGAAGAACCCTAGGTATAAGGTGGGTTTCTGCATAGGAATATGACTAGTTTGACACACTTGTCCGTATTAGGAAAATGGGATTAGACTGGAGTAAGATAACTCTATCAAAAGGTATGCATTTCCTGACAGAGCAGATGCTTTGTTTGCAAATTGAAGGGTAACCTGGAAACTCTACTTTGTATGTTAAAAGGTATGCCTTTCCTGACAGAGCAAGTACTTTGTTTGCAAATTGAAGGGTAACTTGGAGACTCTACTTCATTATCCCTGGGGGCATGCAAACCTTTTTGCATGGAAGTGAAAAGCGACCAGTTATTTTCTTAGTTTGTAGATTCTCAACCATTTAAACTCGTAGGATTGGTTGTTCTTAGCTTATATAAAGAAAGGATACGGAGCAAAGTTTTGAATGGTGCAAGCTCCTTAAAAATTGAACCTATCGGTGAGACATCCTTATTATATGATTGCCATGAGAAGTTTTACACAAAGTTCAAGATCGTTAAAAATTAAACCTAAGCAATGAGAATATGTTCCGCTAGAGTTTAAACTCATTAAAAAATGAACCAATCTCTGGTAAATAACCATTGTGAATGCATTGTCATCATCCTTTAGCCGTGTTCATGTTCTTACCATCACCTCCACTCTGTTTTAGTCGATCATACGCCTCCATTCGATTGTTTACTCTTTTGAGGAACAACTGCGATGAGTGATTATGTTAGCCATCCTCGTAACACTGCCGTGATTGGAAAATTCCAAACCTTACCTGGAACTAGATGCTACCCAAAAATATCACTCGTTCCTCAAAAGTGAGTCTCCTTTAAGCTCTTTTCATCTAACTCATAAAATATGAAAAGATTGTTGAGCAATTGGCCTCTCTAGCTCATTAAAGCTATCGGAAGTGCTATCGCTCCTCTAGATTTTAAATTTTTAGATCTGAGGAATTATTACACAAAAAGATCGAGCGCTTGGCTTGTTCGGCTCATTAAAACTATCAAAAATTCATCCCTTTCATATTATTTTATACTTTTTCGGACTTAAGGGATTATATGCCGAAAAAGGATCACTGGAGTTTCCTTTCCGTCCCTTTTCAAACTCTCTAAAATTGAAAAAGGACCGAGTTGTCTTTGTCGTTAAACTCGTTAAAACCAATAGCGAAAAACTTGTCCATGCAAAAAAGAACGAGTTTCGCTGTCACTAGGCTCGTTAAAACATAGCGATAGGTTTGCCCGAAGGGAAAATTATAGAACAAGCATATGTTATCCTTCTCAAGCTTGACAAAAATAAAGAGGTACTGGTCAGCAATTACTAGGGAAAAATTGGGAAGAAAACTTGAGGAAACTTTACTGGTAGCAAGTCGCTCTTGAACATGACACTTTCACTCCATCACCATGATTGAGCCGGGTTGGGTTATTCCGTTCACCGGTCATATTAGCATTGGTCCACTGTACCATCCATTTTTGGGTTTAACCCTACCAATCCATTTTAGTGTCGCCGATATGTTCAATAGAAGTCGTTAAGAGAATTCACCAACCCAGCTTGTGTCTCATTCGCTGCAATACCTTCACCCTTCATTCTTTCATGACTGCCACCCTAAGCCCTATATTATCAGATCATTTTCACCTCCACAAAATAATTTTCTCCATTCCGTGTCATAGATGTGGGATTCATTAAGGCCCTCCTATGATGGGTCACTTCCTGTCGACAATAGCTCATTATCCAAGAAGTCGACCTAGGAACAACCCTTTTAGTACTTTGAAGCTTGCATGCCTCAATGGCAAGTTTCTCACTTCCGGCAACATGTTTACATCAATGGCCTTCGACCGAAAGGCTTTGCGTGGTGTTCGATGCCAAGTCCCATTTTCACACCATGTGAATTATACTATTGTACCTTAAGGGTCATCATCATTATCAGTGATTCCTCTTGCGCCTGTTAACAGCTTACATCATTGGCTGGTAATCAGGCAATGTATTTCCATGTTCGACTCCAGAACATATTTTTCATATGGATCGACTTGTACTTCAGGCAAAGATTGAACGAGTTTGAAGACCCTGAATCTAGTTTCATCCGTCTGGGCTGTGATATATTCAGGAAAATAAAGACATCTAATGTACATCATTTCTACATAGATGATCATCCGAATCAAAGGATGATGACTCTATCAGAGTCATCAGTCTACCATACAGACGGTTGTCTATCCTATGTACATGAAAATGAATTTATAAAGTTGAGCATGGGAATTCCTGCCTCAGCTAGATCATGAAAATATTATGAAGATAATGTATTGTATTGTATCTTATTACAGGTTGCGTTCTAGTTTGAAAAACCTCGGATCCTTATGACAAAGCATTTCACCTAACATCAAACGATTTACGACCTCGTGCTTTAGGGGGCAACTGTTATAGACATATTTGGGCACTGCAACCCCAATCATATATGTCCATAAACCAAGGGCTTCTGAGTCACTAAAAGTGTTATATCACACCCTAAAGAAACAAGGTCAGTTGATTACATCATCTCCCAAAAGTTCTCCATACTACTCAGAACTGGTCAAAATTGGACCATATAGACTGCCTAGTGCTAAGGGTGTGATGCATCTCACTTGCCACATGCAAAAGTGCGATGCATACTGAAGAGCCCTTTTGTAGGGTGTGATGGGCGAGAGTAGACAAATAGCAGAGACAATTTTCAAGGTGGATGATCATGGAATCTTCCAGAAACTTCTCCTGTGACACTTGTCTCTTTGAATTCACCCAGGGATGAGTAAGAGATCATGAATCTCCAAGTGGAACCAAGAACTATTAGAGAGAGGACACTAATCAAAATCCTAGAAGCTGACTCACCCCCCTACAAACACCTATATATGGACCTCTCATCCCAGAGTTCGAGAGGCTGGAATTTTGTATCTTGTATGGAAGTGTTGTTGGTTTCCTGGTGGAACATCATAGTGTTGGGTGATATAAGCTTTTCACGAGGTGAAGAAGGGCTTTCATGCTGGGAGGATGATGTTGGGTCAGATCAATGGGTTGTAATCCTCTCTTCTACTCTTTCTATTAATAAAGCTATTCAATTTTTCCTCCACATATTGTATGATTAACGACATATGCATTTGTGTGGTCAATATATATTTGGTCCTATATTGTTTATGATTGTAGATCCCAGTACTTTGAAGGTATTATGCTGCTTTGACTTTATAGGTACTCTTTGAAGTGAGGTAAGCAAGGAAGGAGCGGCAAAGGTCTGTCAAAGGGGAGAAGGAACAAGCAAGAAACCAAGCGAATATTGAGGTTGGTATTCTTTTCTCCTCTCCTATCTACTTCTCATAAAGGAAAATGAAACTAACTTTAGTTTGTTTGTTTTTAAGATAGCTACTCGTCTTAGTGGGACTAGCAGCTCTGCATGGACACTAGATTTCCCAATAACACTTGTGATGGAAATTTCCTGAATATATTTGATTTTCCAACTGTACTAGAATGAGCTACAACTTCTAGCTCCAATTGGGGACAACATTGTGGTTGCAGAGTGCTAAGAATTGTAGATCAATAACCTATGTTGGGAATGGAGTCCACAATTCTGAAAACCTTGAAATTTGAAAACTGGAACTTGATATTCTTGAAATTTGAAACCTATGCAAACTTATCTCCAACTGGGACAGTCAACATTATTTATCATCTAAAATTGAATTGAATAACTACAATTGGAAATCAAATGCTCAACACCCGTGCTTATTTATGTATAGGTTCCTACCGATGTAAATGACTGATCTCAATAAAGTGAAGTCAGCCTTCCAATAGTACTAGGCCAACATTTGAGTGTTGGACCTAATGCCTCCTTGTTGTTGAAATTCAAAACTTAAAACTTGCATGCACCATAAAATATTTTCAAATAAATTTTTTAGAACATACCCAATAATCAGTAATTGTTGCTGACCAAAGAGAACTGCCATATAGTTAGCCACGAGATCATAAATATGGTGAGAAAAGATTTCAATTGCTTCCCTCTCTTGAATAATCTACTGACTTAAGTTTTTTTTGTATAGGGAAGCTACATCCATTGTTTGGCTCTTCAATTTTGGGCTTTTCATGAAATTCAAGTGGCAGCTCCAAGCCATTCCCTGAGATAATATAAGATTTATCAGAAAACTTAGACACTTCCCTATATACCTTGGGTTTTGTAGTAACTTTGTTTTCTCCCATACACTGATGATCATCTTCTTGGCTAGCATAATTTCCATTTATACTCATGACAACCTTCTTCACTTTAAAAAATGGTTGTCCAAAAATGTCTACTTGCTAGTTTTCTTCTTGGAATTTGCTTGGGACTAGTAGCCAACTCCTTATCACAACCATAGGAATCATAAATAGGAGCATGTTCAAAGTCTACAAAATAATATTTATGAGGATTTATTTGTGGCTGAATTCTTTCCTTATCCACCAAGTCACAAGAATTAGAAAATATATACTTTTCATTACTAGGGCCAGAGGGTCATTCCATAATTTATTTTAAAAGAATTATGATACTTGTATTTGAATTAGTATCACCATTTTATTCCTCAATGCAATGATGTAACTCTTCTATTTCAGAAAGAAGAAAACTATTTCTTGATTTATAGTTACCTCCATATTCTATAACAATTTTTTGAATATATATTCTATAACACTTTCCTCATCATAAAGCAGTGGCCATTTCCACACATCTGGAATTTGATTATTTTCAAGAACCTCTTCTCCATTCCCAATAAAGCTCAACCTGATGCCTTATTTCAAGGTGGTTATCAACAATACTTCATTTACATTTTTCGCACAATCCTGGAAATATTATTTGTCAGAAAAATTTTCAGTCTTTCCCGAGAAATATTGCTTGTCATATTCAGAGCTTTCTTTTGAAAATTAATGGTTGAATACTACTTTAGGATCATGAAGGATTTGTATATCTAAATCAAGATTTTCACATGCAACTTCATCTTTGATTTCATGAGAAGTAGTTACATTCTTTTCAATAATTTCCTCCTTATTTTCAGAGAAATACTTTCTTTCATAACTAGATTTACCACCATTAACTTTATTATCAACTTTATAACCACAATCTTGTTTTCTTGAAAAACACTCATAACAATCTTCAAAAATAATTTCTGATGGGTACGCATTTCTGCAAAAATAATTAAATGTTGCATGAAAGTCCTTCAAATTATCAACTTTATAACCACAATCTTGTTTTCTTGAAAAATACTCATACCAATCTTCAAAAATAATTTCTGATGGGTACATATTTCTGCAAAAAGAATTAAATGTTACATGAAAATCCTTCAAAGAGGAAACACTGGATTGAGGCAAGAGTCTATACCAAGTCTGAGCATCTCCATCTAACGAGTAGAAAAATAGTTTCATTAATGTTTCTTCATGTGTGATCCCATGCTAGTCCATGCATATATGAAACTCCCTGAGGCACTGAGTTGGATCTTCATATTCATTTTCTTTCAATTTTGGAAGAAAGGAATTCTAGTCATTAAATGAAGGCAATGAGTTTGGGTAGCTGGATATGGAAGAGAAATCTAAAGAAGAAAAAGTATTTAACAAGAAAACCAGTATTGCTATTTTTGTAACTAAAAAAGAAAAAACCCAAAGTGAAGACAACAGGTGAAAATATACAACCAATTGCTGAGACTTGTCACCCTCAAGAATCAACTTCAAACTCTATAAACCCAGGGAAAAATAACTTCATGTCTCCATTCCCTAGCAATGGCACCAAAAAATGTTGTACCTGAGGAGACAATTCCTGGCTGTGGGGGAACTAGTGGCTGAGACATTTCTAGATTGGATAAAAAGATTGAAATCAATTACCAGAAGTACAGGCCATGAAGGCTTGTAACCAAAATTTCTAGTTTTGAAACCCTAGCCTTCCAAAGCAGAATGTTGTGAGAGGCTATGAGACTTATAGGGTAGAGGTGTAAAGTAGAAAATGGAGGAGGTAGAGTTTTGGCGTAAGCAATTAAGAATCTATACTTTAACTATGTAGAAACAATAATGTAAGGCTAAGAAAATATAATGAAATTCCTGGAGGTGGAAAGCCCATTAAGGGCTTCATGATTAATCTCAATGAGTAAAATTGCACAAATTCATCAAAAATTAAACTAAAACACCAACTGCATGCAAGAGAGAAAAATACATAGATTTGAATGTTGAAACTCAATAGAAAAACATTCACTCCAACTTCCCAATGCTGGAATCGAACTACATTATAATATTCAGAATTCAAATAGATTATGGATTACAACACTTAGTCATGAATATTAAACTCAAAAACTCTTTCAAAATCTTATCCCTGGGTTTTTATTTCTGCCCCCTAACCTAACTCTTTCAATCAGTTTCTAAAACTAATTTTTAACATTGTTACAAATTATTCATTTTGTTTTTCTTTTATCTTAAAATATTTTACAAATAAGAAGAAACTTATATATATATATATATATATATATATATATATATATATATATATATGTTGGTTGCCAAAATAAAATCCCGCCCCTTGTCAATACATTTTTGATCTCAACTAATTATTATTGGGCTAGGAATGATAGACATAGGCCCCAAACTTTGCTTAAAGCTACATGAAGTTGATTTGGAGGAAAATTGACTCCCATCGTAGTTAGAGTGTGGGTCCCAGGTCACATTTTCCGCATGCACGTTAACACAACATATGTTTCCCCTTAAAAACCATAAACCACTCCACGGGAGCACTTGAGTGGTTTCTAGAATATAGACTGATTGGTTCCGTAAAAGTGTTGAAAATATAATTTCAACTATCATGCAACACATTTAATTCAGAAAACCGTTGAGCCTTATTGCACAGATTTTCATTGAAAGGTGGTTTTCCTCTGGAGGGTAGCGATAGTGTACACCAATCGACACATGGCTCTAGCACTTTTTGAAAACCACTTTTTTTCCAGAGCGTAATGTTCGTTTGGGTTGATCGTGCGATAGTCGTCCGATTGAAAGGTTGGTTGGTGTCTATTGATTAAAGACAAAGCTGCGTTTAGGCTTGCAGCAAACGAATATTGCGTGAAGCGAAAGTTTTTGTTTTTGACCGCCAGGTTTAACAGTAAAATAATTAATAAATTTACTCTGGTCAGTAAAGGTTGGTAAAACTTTAGTTTTACTATTTGTTTAATTCACGGGAAGTATTGGCATAGGTAAATGTTTTTAATTTTAATGTTTTTAATATGTACGGGAGTATGGAACCATGTAAATGTAATTTCATTTGTTTTATGTTTTTTGTTGTACATGTTTTGAAAAAAAACATACGCATATGTAATGTAAGTAAGGAAATACAGTTGAAGCTGCAGCGTGAAAGGAAAATGAAGAACGCACAACAGTGCGAATGAGTGTAAGAATTGTTTTTGGTTAAAATGTATGTAATAGCAAGGCATATGTAAAGAAATTTTACACACTAGTAAATGTAAAAGTTTTACACACACAACAGTGTAATTTTGTGAAAGAAGAGACAAAGTAATTTTCAGCGAGACAATGAAGTTTTTTTTACTACATCTGAAGCAGTCTTGGTGAATCCCTCTGGCAGAGGAAGAAATTTGTAACAACAGTAGTTTTTGATTAATGAATACAAAGTATTTATTTTGGTGTGTGAAACTCTGGTCTCCAGCAAACATTTTTTTTTTTTGCTTCCTTGTATTAAGATCCTGTGGAGAAAACAAAGCATTGTTCTCTGTTCTTTTGTGTTTGGAATTAGCAGTAAATTTCCAACAGTGGTATCAAAGCTTGTCCATGCTCTTTGAAGGTGTCAAAGAAGCTGAAGGGAGGATTTCTTCTTGGAGAAGCTCAGTAGAGTGAAGACTCAGTCAAAAATCCAAGGTACTTCTCAAGTATTGTTTGTGTTGCTGATTGAAGACACTCAGTGATTTTTACACAGTCAGGTATTTGAAGCTTAGTTAAGAGTGCAAGAATGGCTAGCTCCAACACCGGCACTAGCATGGGCATCTCTAATACCCAGCTCCCACAGCTTAATGGGAAAAACTATGACTATTGGGCAATAACCATGAGAGCCATGTTTGCCTCACAAGACTTATGGAAATTTGTTGAAAATGGATTTGAAGAACCAACAGATGAAAATGAGTTTAATAATTTAACTCAGGTAGAGAAAGAACGGTTGAAGATCTATAAGAAGAAGGGTTATAAAGCCCTCATCTTCTTATATCAAGTAGTGCATGAGAGTGTGTTTCCAAGGATAGTAGCAGCCAAGACATCCAAAGAAGCATGGCAAACTCTCAAGACAACCTATCAAGGCACGGAGAAATTGAAGACAACGAAACTACAGTTGTTGAGGAGAGATTTTGAGAATCTATGCATGAAGGAGTCAGATAATATTGACCTCATTCTTCACACAAGTAATTGGTTTGGTCACATAGATAAGGTCTCATGGAGAGATTCTTGAAGAAAGGAGGATTGTGGAGAAACTATTGAGAGTCCTACCCTAAAAGTTTGATGTGATTGTCACCACCATAGAAGAGACAAAGGATCTAACAAACTTCTCAGTTGATGAACTACATGCATCACTGATAACACATGAGCAGAGATTGAGTAGAAATGAAGACTCATCTCTAGAACAAGCCTTTAAGACCCAGATGTACTTTGGAAGAGGAAGAGGTCAAGGCAGAGGAAACAAGAGAGGAAGAGGCAGAAGCCAAAATAGAGGTGGAAGAAACAATCCAACAAACAATCAAGGAAGAGGCAGCAATCCAAATCAGAACCAAGGCCAAGGTAGCAGCTGTTAACACCCAGGTTGTTCCCTATGACTCCCAAGGGAATACGGCAGGGGTAAATACTAACCAATCTTTGGATTACAGCTTCTAGCCCAGCTGTGATCAGAGAGGGCTCTCTCTTTGAGGTTTGTCTATGTTCTGTGGAGATTTTAGGCTAGTTATGAAATAAGGGTTTTGGTTTATTTTTGGTTGGAAGGATGTCTTTCTGTACTTAAAGTGGAGATCTGCAGATAATGTTAGTCCATTGGGCAATGGAGTCTATGGATATTGGTTTCTTGAAATCTTGAGGTCGATACAGCTAGAGTTACAGGGCCATTTAAATATTTCATGGAACAAACTTGAAAGTATGATGGTGGAATGTGAACAACCAGTGAAAAGCAACTAAGAATTTTCCACTAAGCTGAGGTGTGAGAAAGAGACATATTCCTCAGGAGCAATACTTGAATTCCTGAAACAATAATCACTGTGAAAGATGTAGTGTGAAAGGGTAGCAATTAAGAATTACACTTTCATTACTATAACTGAAGAAAACATTCAAAATAGCTTAGATTGAGTTCAGGGTAATCTATGATTAAATCCTGGAACTATTCTTTTTGCTTGCTATTTACTGTAAGACACAAGAAACATGAAAGAGATATGAAAGATAACAAAACACATAACAAAGAGTTATAAGAAAAACTTATTGTGCCATGAAATACGCAGGAATACTGTAACTTTCAGCTAAACACCACAAAGCATCAAGCAACACAGAGCTTTGGAAATTCCATAATCCTTTGTATTACTTCTCTGAGAGTTTACAGTAAAAGAACAATAGAATAGATATCAACAATATCCGACATCCAACATCCAACCCCTGCTATCTCATGCGAGGGGGAATATATAGAAGTGTTTCATACAAAATATCTCAGGCATTGAGTCATCTGAGAAGTAAAATATCTTCATTAACTCGTACATAAATAGTAGATAAGAAGTTACTACAGCCTTTAATACAACATAAATGCTCTTTACTCCTGTCAGAAGATTTCGACCTTTGGAGCTCACTAAGTCGGTTGATGCTTTGTTATAACTGCTGAATGACGTGTTTGCGCAGCTCTGTCCTTCTGTACCTTTTCAGCCCTGTCACCTGTGACTGCCAGTGCTGCTGTGGTGGCCGAATGGTTTTGCTGAGTTAGCTCAGCCTCTCTCTGCATACATGCTGACATATCCTTATTTTCCTGTGCATGACAATTTAAATATTTCAAAAGGAAAAAACATAATTACTGGCTTTGGTTTAGCAGTAATTGTATTAAACTATTCCAGACTTCCTGTGTAGGCAATTGATGCCTCAAAATTGACCCCATGGTCTCATCTGCCTCTGTATACTTATAAAAATTGGGAGGCTCATCAGATAAGTGAGTAATTTCATTCATAATGAAGAATAAGCTCTCCACCCTATTGAAAAGGATCTGTCCTGATGCTGGCCCTGTTTCTGCTAATGTGCTGGCTGTTTCTGCAATCTGATTAGCAGCAAAGGTGTTGACCCTCTTGGCATATTTTTCATGTGAAAGTAGCCTTCCCGAGGGCTCCATCAAGCTAGGAAGGCCTCTGTTTTGTAATGCCATGAACTTGTCCTGGAATTTATTGATATCTGCCTGCATATCCTGGCTTCTTCTTTCTAAAGTCTGTACCAGGTTTCTTAGTGTCAGGACCCTTTTGACCATTGAAATGGTCTCGGTCCTGTTGGCAATTCCCATTTTGATCAACTGGGAGATTGTCCTGTAGTTAAGCACATTTATCATTCTGGTGGCAACCTCAGGCATGCTGCCTAGAGATGCCCTTGCCCTTTGGATTTCCCTGTGTGCTTTTCCAATGAGCCCCATTAGCTCATGAATGGCCTCTATGTATTCCCACTGGTCTGTAATGGACTGTCCAATATTGGCCCATAGAATTCTTTTGAGCTCAGTTGTTACCTTGTCCAGTGTGAGCTCCTTTTCTAGCTCATTTATTCTCTTTTTGAGAGATTTTATCTCTCTTTCTCTTTCAGCCACATTTTTCTTGGATTTGTCATATTTTTCATTGATCTTAGCCAGAGTTTCTTTGGCCTGATTCAACTCTGACATTTGGGCCTCCAAGGCTTGAATCTCATTTCTCAGCTTCTTCATGTCAAGGCTTTCAGCTTGCTCTGTTGTTGTTGCTGAGGTGGAGGGTGTTGCTTGTTGTGTCTGCTGACTGGGAGGGGCAGTGGTTTGAGGAGCTTCCTCCAGATTAATTGTTTCTAGAGGAGGTTGTGAAGTTTGTCCTGCCTCCTTTTGCTGCAATGCTTCCTGAAGGGCAGCCTCTGATTCCTCCAGCTTATCTTGTGTCTGGATGAGCTGTTTGTATAATATTACCAGCATAGCTGCTGCATCCTTGTCTTGTCTGAGCTGGGCAACCTCTTCAGTTTGGGGATGAAGAGTTGCTGGGATTTTGATCATCTTCTTTAATGTTTCCATATCAGCATCCCTTAGTTTTAGAAGCTCCTGCACTGCTTTGACATCCTTAGGATCATGCCCAAGATCTATTATGATGTCCTCTAAAGCTTTGATCCTGTTGTCCTTTGCTTGAGAGGATGCCCTTTCCAGATCAAGTTGTGCAGTGGTATTATTTAGGCTATTTTGTAGCCTGTAGTTCACCAATGTCTTGTCTGCCAAGGAGGCATACACCATCTCACCCGTTTTTTGTGTAATTCAATCTGATCCATTGGGTGGATGTCCTGGCCAGGACCTCAAGGTTGGTCCTGATGTAATCGGCAGCTGACTGTGGTTGCTGCACGGCTGGTGTGAAATGGCTCATTATCATTTTGCCCTCATGTGCATCATAAGCAGACATGAGTCTTTTGCTGGTTAGTGGGAGCCATTTTCAATAAAATGATTATACAATTGCAGCCTTATGGGTTCATTTCTCTTTTTGATATCCTTGAACTGCTGCTTGATGCTCTTTTCACCTTCCCTCTGTTGGCTTGAGGAGCTAACTTCTCCTCCTCCTGCCCTCTCTTGTTCCTGCTGGAAGGAACTTGCTGAGGCCTCCATGCTGGGCAGGCCCATACCCGAAGTTTTCCCTATTGGCATTTCTTCTTCCAAAAAAGGGTTCAACCTTTGCCTCTTCTCCCCTTGAGTTGTTGAGGTAGTGAGGGGAGTCTCTCTATCCATTTTCCTGCTGATGTCCTCTCTTTGTGGGGTTTGGAGGACTGAAGTATCAATTATTTATTCTTGCCTAGGAGGCGCCGTTTGTGCTGGCTGCTGCTCTGTGACCATTGGGGCTTCTGCTGTTTGTTCTTCTTGCCCTGGCTGCTCCTTTTATGGCTGATTGTCCCTGTTGTTGTTGCTGAACCTGTGCTTCTTGTACCTGTTCTTGCTGCATCTCTTTTTCCTTGCCTTTGCTGGGAGCTTGATTTGTAGTTTTGACTGCCTCCTGATGTGCTGTGGAGGATGAGGCAGCTGCTCCTACTTGAGGGTTTGGCAGAGAGAATACATGTGCAGGAAGTTCCAAGTTAGCCATTTTAAGAAGATTTCTTATTTCTCTCTCATTCAGTTCTTCTTGTGTAATAGGTTCCTCTAGTTTTCTTCTCTTCCATTTTGATTGATTTGCATATTGTTCAATGTGAGGCAACCTTACATGGTCATAACTAGAGAGCCTATATTTGACCCTTCTTAATGATATGGAGTGATTGGGGTCATAAGGTTTCCAGAGGAAACTGGTCTTTAGGCCAAGGCATTCTAGCATTCTGTCAGCTTCTTTCCAGCCTTCCTCCCTTTTGTTCAAAACAAGGTGGCCCAATTGGTTTTTCACTTTCAGCTGTGCCTTCTTGCCTTTGCTTGAGAAGTGTATCATATCAGCATTCCCAAATTGCCGTATTCAAGGGAAAATAGTCTCATGGGCACATACTTGGGCAGTCTGTATGGGGGTAACTCACAACCATATATTCTGATAACGGTGTAGTTTTCGTAAAAATACCAATCCCCAATGTTGTACACTTTGGATAACTGAAGGATTCTCTGCATCTCACCTGTCAGTCTTGGAGGAGGCGAGCTCAGCAACAGAGACATGGCTGGGTGGATGAAGAGGTCTATAAACTCATAGTAAGTGTATGGTGAATAGGCTCTGCAATGAAAAACTGAGATCCAGTACACTACCGACCTTGGATTACCTTGTGCATCCACTCTTTTCACAATAAAGGAAAATTTCTCATGCTGATAGTATAAAATTAAGTGGTAGATGTAGGAGGTGTATCTGAACACCTTTTCTCTTGATAGGTTCATAAACTGCTCATGCATTTTAATTGATATGTAGGTGGCATAGTCATAGCAGATTGGAGCTTTGCCAGGGGAAAACATGAGCATCATTACTAGTACAGTTTCATCAATATACTCGACTGACTTATAACCCAGGATTGAACTGATCATATCTGCAAGGTCTATGCCCAATTGGTTGAGGTAACCAGCAAAAATAGGAGGGTATTGCACAGTATCAGAGTTAATAAACAGTTGGCTCAGCTTTGTGATCTAGGCATCTGTCAACATTCTAGCTCCTTGGTTTATCAGATCAAGCAAAGACAAGGGGACCAATTTCTTCTCTGTCTTGAATTGCAACATCTCTCTGATGGCCTCAAGGGTGATGTAGAACACAACTGAGCCTGAAGGGTCAAGCACAACTCTCTGAGTAGGATCATAACATACAACACATAGTCGAAAAATTTAGGATAAGGCAAAAATGATGGTTTTTCAATGTATTTTTGCAAAATCGCGCATGGCTTAAAAAACTTAGGCTAAGTGGTTTTTTCTTGCAATTTTGTATAAAAGCGCAGATGGATCCCAAACTTAGGATAAGGAGGAAAAAGTGGGTTTTTCCATGTATTTTTCCTTTTGAGCGGGTCTAAGGGTGCAAAAGGGTTTTTCCAAGGTTTCTTAGGCAAAATGGAGGGTTGAATGGGTAAATGAATTCTGAGGCAGATAAAGAGGTAAGGCTTGGGTTCTTAAACTAACCAGATGTCAATTTAATTCCCTAGTAGTGAATCATATGGCTATAATGCCAAGGGGGAGGATATTTATAGAATGATTGGGGTTTATACATCATGGTGTTATAATAGTAGGGAAAGGGTGACATAGGGAGTTAGATAATAGAAGTTAAAGGTTAATATGGAGGGAGAAGGTGAATGAGGAGTGATATCACTAAGTTTATTTGAAAACAACTTAGCTTAGGGAGTAGATCAAAATGAAAAGAATTTTGCAGAAGAAATGTGGCTCTTAGAGGATACAAGAACCAACATAAAACCTTGAATTTCTGTCATAAACACAACTTGGTGAAGGGATGTTAGTAATGAGTGTTTAAACAAGGAAAAAGGGAAGTTTAGACATGCTCCATTGTGTTGCTTTCCTTGTATTGATCAGCAAGATTCAGTTTGAAAGGAACACCGGTTCTGCAACCCCATCTACCTACCCATCTACTTGCCTAGCATTTTTTGTTTCTTCTTGGAGGGTGCACTTGGACTTGCAGACCCTTATGTGCCTTTTATTTTCCATTGGCTTTTTCTTTTGATTGCCTATCTAGCACTACCCTTATTTCTTCCAAGGCCCCAGATTAAGCAGTTGGGAACCTTAATTTTCTCTGCCTAACTATTGGTCTGCCAAGATTAAACAGTTTGGACAGAATTCTTCCTCTATTCTACAACAGAAAATTGAAACATGGCATGATCCAGATTATACTGTTGGACCACCCATCAAGATTTAGTCAACACGAAGGCATATACACACCTTACCTTGCCTTGGAAATATGGGATCTTTGTATCAGCAAAGCAGAGCATATTTGGCATTTGAATTTGCCAATCATGAAATATGAAACCTATTGGTATAGGTATCCAACAGTGGCTCCACATGGGGATGGTTTTTCTTCTTGAAAGACAAAGAACAGCAGGTCAGCATGCCTTAGCCCTTTGATTACTGCTTCAAACTTGGAGTTTTTCATCCTTGAAACCTCAAAATTGTAAACTTTCATATTCATGGAACTTGCTGCACTACAGCTTTTCCTGCTTCTGCAATATCCTTGAAACTAAGTTATTCACATGCTTAGAGAAAACACTATATACAGTAAATTATGTACAAGGGCAGCCATGCTGCATTCATGGGAGGTAGTCAAAATAGTGCTTCAGCATCCTGCCATTGACAGGACCTTCATCCAAATCAGTTTCATCAAGATTCTTAGGAAAGTAGGTGTTATTTCCTTGTACTGCTTGGATGATAAATGGTCCTATCCGAAGGGAATCAAACTTTCCATGTTTTCCTTTATTTTCTCTTCTTGAATCCCACTTGAGTACTTTGTCACCCATGTTGAAATCCTCAGCCTTGGTCCTTCTGTCAAAAGCTTTCTTCAGCTTCTCCTGTAATATTTGAACTCTGTTATAGACTTGGTCTCTAGTTTGCTACAAACATATAATTTGATTCACCCTCCTTTGCATATCATTGGGCTCAGCTTGACTTTCTTGAAGTAGTTTCATAATAGGGACCCCTAATGATGAAGGAAATTTGGCTTCTAATCCATAGACTAACTCATATGGGCTGACCCCAATTGATCTCTTGGTTGTTAATCTATCTGCCCATAAGGCATTGACAAGTTTCTTATGCCAATTCTTTTTGTTTTCTTCCAATACTTTCTTTATCATGTTTACAAGGTTTTTATTTGATGATTCTGCCAGGCCATTTCCTTGGGGGTGATATGCAGTGGAATGGCCCAAAGTAATGTGGAATTTGTGGCAGAAGATGACCATCTTCTTAGATCTGAAAGCAACAACATTGTCTGTTATTATCTTATCAGGACATCCAAATCTAGCAAGGATATTGGTCTCAAGAAACTGAATGATAGTAGAGTCATTTGCTTGTCTACATGGGATTGCCTCAATCCATTTAGTGAAGTAGTCTGTAGCTGTTAGAATCCATCTATGTTGGCCTGAAGATGAGGGGTTAATTTCTCCAATGAAATCAAAACCCCATTGCTGAAATGGTCTCTCTGTTGCAATAGGTCTTAAAGGAAGTGGCAGTAGCTTTCTCTTTCCCTCAAACACTTGACATTTATGACATGAAGTGGTAAATTTCTTGACATCAGAGAAAACAGTAGGCCAAAAGTATCAAGCTCTCAGTATCTTATCCACAGTGGACTTCCAATACAAATGCCCACCACAATCACCTACATGAAATTCTTCCATGATCTTGTTAGCCTCATTTTCAATCAAACAGTTTAATAGGATACCCTCATGGTTTTTCCAAAGTAGATTGCCATCCATAAAACAAAATTTTAAAGCTTTCATTTTTAGGAACCTACATTTAGTTCTGGACAGCCCTGGGGGAGCACACAGGTTTTGTAACACATAACAGATATCAAAATACCAGGGGGATTGTTCAAAGGCTACATTGATCTTTGGAGTCGCCAGCGCTGGTTCACTGTCCAGTTGGTTGATTTCCAAGGCTTGGAAATTTGTTTCAGACATTAATTTAGCCAAACCCTTCCCTTTTATCAGTTTTGTAGGTTTTATTTCAATATCAAATTCTAGAATGTTTGCAATCCATTTTCCTCTTCTACCCTCTAAGTTCTCTTGAGTAAGTATGTCTTTAACAATTGGGTTTGGTACATAAGCTATAACATGGGAATATAGGATGTAGATCCTAAAGTCTTTAATAGCTTTGACCAAATCATATGCTTGCTTTTCCATGATCTGGTACTTGAGGGGTGCATCTCTAAGAGCTTTTCTAAAGAAAGCAATAGGTTTCTCATTTCCTTGGTCATCTTTCTGTAGTAAAACAACAGCAATTGTGTGTTGGGAAGCAAAGGAAAATATTATGAATTCCCTATCAAATTGAGGGTTGGTTAAGACTGGGGTTTGGGTGAGGGCAAACTTGATACCTTCAAAAGCCTGATTTGCTTCTGCTGTCCACTTTACTTTTGAATCTTTTTTAAGCATGTTGTTGAGTAATCTGCTTAGTTCGGCCAGGTTTGGGATAAATCTCCTTAAAAAGTTGATTTTACCCAGAAAGGCTTGTAATTATTTTATATTTCTTGGATGAGGCATTTGTAAGATGGCCTGGATTCTGTCTGGGTCAATTCTGATGCCATCTTTGGAAATAATGTGACCCAACAGTTTACCTTCCTCCAAACCAAACAGGTATTTCTTAGGATTTAAGGAAATTCCATATTTCCTACAAGTTATGAATATCTGCCTTAGATGTTTCAAATGTTCTTTGTCATATTTGGAGAAAGGTGTGAGATCATCTAAGTAAATGACAAGAAAGTCATGAATCTCTTTAGCAAAAGAAATATCCATTTCTCTTTGGAATGTAGCCCCTGCATTCTTCAACCCAAAAGGCATTTTAGCATATTTAAAGGTTCCCCATGGGGTTGTAGATGTTGTTTTGTCCTGATCATCAGGATGGACTAAGATCTGGTTGAAGCCTGAGAACCCATCAAGTAAAGAAATTCTTGAGGCCCCCACTACTCTTTGCAAGATGTGATCCATCTTGGGTAGGGGGTAATTATCTTTTCAAGGATACTTGATTCAAGTTCCTTAGATCAACACAGAGCCTTATTTCACCAGTCTTCTTTCTTATGGGGACTAAGTTTGAAATCCAATCAGAGAATCTGATTGGTGCTATAATGCCTGCTTTAAACATTTTTTTGTACCTCTTGTTCCATTGCTGGGAGGAGCATAGGATTGATTCTCCTCAATTTTTGTTTAAAGGGCTTTTGATCTGGCTTGAGCGGGATAGTGTGTTGTATTACAGAGGTGTCATAGGATTTTAAATCCTCATAACTCCATGCAAAGACATCCTGGAATTCTTTGAAAAGGTCAATGTATTTAGGCTTTTGGTCAGGAGGTAATGCAACAGACAGTTTTATGACTTTAGGTTTTTTAACAGTCCCAATCTCATATTCTTCTATGGCAGTGTTGAGGGGCTGCAATTTTGGTTTATTGGGAACATCATTGGAGTCAAAAATGTCTTCTAAAGGAGCTAAGCCTATTGGAAGAAAATTGTCCTTTAATTGTATCATTTCAGTTTCATAGTCAGCTATCCCTTCACAATTAGTTTGTTGGATTTCTTGTATGCTGTATTTGTTGAAGATTGTAGGATGTAGTATTTGATTAGCTGTTTTGGGTGATATTTCTTGGTTATTCTGTTTACCAAGTATTTGTGATTGACTTGCTGTCTCAAGTATTTGTGATTGACTTGTTGTCTCAAGTCTTTGTGATTGACTTGTTGTCTCAGTGTCAATGTTTAGACCTGAAAACTCTTCCTGTAAAGTCAAGAAATTGTTTATTTGTGTATCATCATCAAATACCTGCCAGTCCTTGACATTGTTTGGGATAGATGGTCTATGTTTTATCTCGGCTGTAAAACAGTGATGGGGCTCAAAAGGCAGCTTACAGGTACTTGCAAATGTGGCCAAACTATGGGCATGAAGATTCTGGGCCCTAGGAATTTTGGCAATCTGAAATTCAGTGAAGGACTTTAGTAACTCAGTAGCAGAAAACCTATAAGACCTCATTCTTTTGTCATTGGTGACAAAATTTCCTTTTACTTGTTGGATAACTAGGTCTGAGTCTCCCAGGATTGAAACTTTTATGGCTTGTAGGGATTTTACTAACTTGAGGCCTAGTAGGAGAGCTTCATACTCATCCATGTTGTTAGTGCACCTGAAGTTCAGTCTATAGGCTCGGCCCTCTGCATGGCTGTTCTGTTTATTATGTATCCAAAGACCAGCTCCTGCCCCTATTTTGTTGACTAATCCATCAAATTCTAGGAACCATAAGATCTCTTGTTCTAGGGGAGACTGAATAATTTCTCTGTGGTCTGGAATTGTGAGTTGAAGTTTTGGTTCTTCATCTAGTTTGACTTTTAGAAGAGTCTTCTCACTTGATGGGATCATCTTTGTTTCTAGAGCAGCAGTTTGTTCATTAAAGTCCTGATCTTGTTTGAGTGTCTTGTTTTCATCATCATATGATTTATCCTCTTGAACATTTTCATCTTTTGACTCAACCAATGTTTCTATGTCAGGGGTTCCTTCATTGGTATGCTGATCTGGTTTGATTGTCTAGATTTCTTCATTATTTGTGTGACTTGTATTGTCATTAAAAAGGATATATGAGTCTATGTCAGAATGGACAACATATATCGGGAAGTTTTGAGGCTTTTCTTCAGTGCTGACCATGTATTTCATGAGTGACTCTCTATATAGTCTCTTGGGTTGACCAAAGACTGTGATTGTGGCATATGACATGTCTAATTGAAGGGACCCTTGAAGTTTAGCCCCCCATGATCTTGACAATAACATTCCATATTTGGGTGGAATATCAGCAACAACAACATCCATTAAGATTGTTTTTTTTGGGTATTGGACCAGGGATACACACAAGTCTTTTATCAAGCCTAGACACTTAACTTGGCTGGAGTCAAATAAAAATAGGTCCGTATATGGCCTAGTAATATCTATATTCAACCTCTCCATGATTGATTTTGGCATCAGGTTATGAGAGGCACCTGAGTCAAACATTACATTGTGTAGTGCCTTATCATGGATATGCAAACTGACATAAAAAGGCAAAATCCCTGTGCCTGCTGTTTTTCCATCAACCTCTGGACCAAACAACAATTCTGGGGTGTCATCCAATACATTGACATTGTCTTTGTTTTGAGTGAGTTGGAGGGACTTTTTAATTTGTTGTTTGTAGATGTCATGCTTGGCTAGTTCTACAAGAGGAATGGCTATTTTTAGTTTGCCAATTTCAGCTTCCAAGTCAAAGGGTTTTTCATATTGGATCTTGGTATTGTGAGTTACCACCTTTTCTTTATTTAGTAAGTTTTCTTCTTGATCCTCGACTTGATCTTGGGGCTTCTGTTTTTCATTCATCTCTTGTGGAACTTTTCTTGGATTGGGATGTAAAGATGATGCAGCTAGTGGCTTCTGTGTTGAGGGAAGTTGTTCAGTAACTTCTTCAATGGTTACTTCCTTTGTAAGTGAATCAGTTGTGTTCATTGGTTCTGTTACTATGGCACCCTTAGGCTGCAGTCTGTCCTTTGTTTTTTTAGGCTGTGTTATGTTTACAGTTCTACTTCTTAGTTTGTATTGTTTATGAACTTCATAAACAGTTGTGTCATAGCCTTGTTTGAAGTCAAATGACTCACCTGATTTGGTTTGGAATTGTTTAATGTCCTCATCTTCATGATCTTCTTGACTTAGGAAAACTTGGTGCTCATCATCAAGGCCCATTAGGTGGATGTGGGTGTCATCCACTTTCTCATCTGAAGTGGATGTTTCAGCATAGTTTTCCTGGAATGGAGGTCTTATATCTGGATCAGGATTAGCCTTGCCAAAGTTTGGGTTTTGATTTCTCCTAAAATTTTGATTCCTGTTAGGGTTATTTTGTGGTGCTTCCCATGATGACTTTCTCTCCACAGATTCTACTCTGTCACCCAACCTCTTCATACCAGAGATTATTGCATCCAATTTCTGGTCAAAGGCTGAGGGTTCCTCTTTGAAGGCAACTCTTTTTTCTAATCTTGCCCTGTTCCTCTTAGCAATCAGGTTAGCCTCGACTGTGACAGCAACCTTTTGTGCTTCCTCAAGGGTTTGAGGGGCTCTTTCTTTTAATTGATAAGCCATGTCAGGGTCAAATCCATAAGGGAATTTGTACAAGGCCAAATCAGGAGGAGGTCTTAAGTTTTGGGGTATTGCATTGTATACATTGTTGAACCTAGCACAATACTCCAGAACTGTCTCTTGAGAACCTCTCTTAATCATGTCATATTCACCAAGTATGTGCAAGGGATCCTTCTTTTTCTCCCATCTGTTGGTAAAGGCTTGGTACATCTCATCAGGGGTTGTGATGGTATTTGTAGGAAGTGACCTGAACCAAGTTTGGACATCACCTATTAGGCTTTGGACAAAAATTCTCATCCTCACACTTTCATCATCTATATCATAGTTCTCAAAATGATCCTGCATCCTCTTGGCATGCTGAATAGCAGAGTAAGGGCCAGTGGAGTCAAAATATGAGACTTTGGCTTGGTAATCCTGAGATAAAGCTGTAGGATTAGCAGGTAATTGCAGAGGTGCATATCTCATAGCCATATTCACAAGGTTTGGGGGATTAACAGGGACAACTGGGACAAAAGGAACGATAGGTACCACAGGGGTAACATGTGTAGCAGAACCTAGAGTGTTGGTCAAGGGAGTATGTGTGGGGGATGAGGACGTGGGAGGGGGGCTTTGAGATGTGGATGGCGAACTAGGGGAATTGGGGGTGGACCAAAAGAGAACCTTAATTGGAGTGGAAATGGGGTTGAGATGAACTGTATTTGGACTTAAGTCAGCAAGCTTATCTGGCCCTTGCTGCTTCTTAACAAATTTAGGGATTTTGTTAGGATTTTCAAAGACAGGGGGTGGATTTGGGTCAGGATTTTCCCTAGTGTACCGAAGATTCTTCTTGGGAGCTAGTTTCTAAGCTAGTCCTTTGAGTTTTTTAGGAATATTTTATATCTGAGAGGACTGGACAAGATTTTGAAATGGCTATTTGTATCTTAAAGCTAGTATGAAGGTTGACTGAATCAGCTCTTCCCTAAAACTGTTAGTGTTTCGACAGAAATAGTTTTGAAGGCTTCTTGACTGATATTCAGATTTCAAGCTATAGCTTTAGGAGATATATAGTAATTAGGAAATCCTAGAGAGTCCCCAGTGGAGTCGCCATTTATGTTAACACCCAGGTTGTTCCCTATGACTCCCAAGGGAATACGGCCGGAGTAACCACTAACCAATCTTTGGATTACATCTTCTAGCCTAGCTGTGATCAGAGAGGGCTCTCTCTTTGAGGTTTGTCTCTGTTCTGTGAAGATTTTAGGCTAGTTATGAAATAAGGGTTTTGGTTTATGTTTGGTTGGAAGGATGTCTTTCTGTACTTAAAGTGGAGATCTGCAGATAATGTTAGTCCATTGGGCAATGGAGTCTATGGCTATTGGTTTCTTGAAATCTTGAGGTCGATACAGCTAGAGTTACAGGGCCATTTAAATATTTCATGGAACAAACTTGAAATTATGATGGTGGAATGTGAACAACCAGTGAAAAGCAACTAAGAATTTTCCACTAAGCTGAGGTGTGAGAAAGAGACATATTCTTCAGGAGAAATACTTGAATTCCTGAAACAATAATCACTGTGAAAGATGTAGTGTGAAAGGGTAGCAATTAAGAATTACACTTTCATTACTATAACTGAAGAAAACATTCAAAATAGCTTAGATTGAGTTCAGGGTAATCTGTGATTAAATCCTGGAACTATTCTTTTTCCTTGCTATTAACTGTAAGACACAGGAAACTTGAAAGAGATATGAAAGATAACAAACACATAACAAAGAGTTATAAGAAAAACTTATTGTGCCATGAAATACGCAGGAATCCTGTAACTTTCAGCTAAACACCACAAAGCATCAAGCAACACAGGGATTTGGAAATTCCATCATCCTTTGTATTACTTCTCTGAGAGTTTACAGTAAAAGAACAATAGAATAGATATCAACAATATCCGACATCCAACGTCCAACCCCTGCTATCTCATGCAAGGGGGAATATATAGAAGTGTTTCATACAAAATATCTCGGGCATTGAGTCATCTGGGAAGTAAAATATCTTCATTAACTCGTACATAAATAGTAGATAAGAAGTTATTACAGCCTTTAATACAACATAAATGCTCTTTACTCCTGTTAGAAGATTTCGACCTTTGGAGCTCACTGAGTCGGTTGATGCTTTGTTATAACTGCTGAATGACGTGTTTACGCAGCTCTGTCCTTCTGTAACTTTTCGGCCCTGTCACTTGTGACTGCCAGTGCTGCTGTGGTGGCCGAATGGTTGTGCTGAGTTGGCTCAGCCTCTCTCTGCATACAAGCTGACATATCCTTATTTTCCTGTGCATGACAATTTAAATATTTCAAAAGGAAAAAACATAATTACTGGCTTTGGTTTAGTAGTAATTGTATTAAACTATTCCAGACTTCCTGTGTAGGCAATTGATGCCTCAAAATTGACCCCATGGTCTCATCTGCCTCTGTATACTTATAGAAATTGGGAGGCTCATCAAATAAGTGAGTAATTTCATTCATAATGAAGAATAAGCTCTCCACCCTGTTGAAAAGGGTCTGTCCTGATGCTGGCCCTGTTTCTGCTGATGTGCTGGCTGTTTCTACAATCTAATTAGCAACAAAGGTGATGACCCTCTTGGCATATTTTTCATGTGAAAGTAGCCTTCCCGAGGACTCCATCAAGCTAGGAAGGCCTCTGTTTTGTAATGCCATGAACTTGTCCTGGAATTTATTGATATCTGCCTACATATCCTGGCTTCTTCTTTCTAAAGTCTGCACTAGGTTTCTTAGTGTCAGGACCCTTTTGACCATTGAAATGGTCTCAGTCCTGTTGGCAATTCCCATTTTGATCAGCTGGGAGCTTGTCCTGTAGTTAAGCACATTTATCATTCTGGTTGGCAACCTTCAGGCATGCTGCCTAGAGATTGCCCTCTGCCCTTTGGATTTCCCTGTGTGCTTTTCCAATGAGCCCCATTTTCTCATGAATGGCCTCTATGCATTCCCACTGGTCTGTAATGGACTGGCCAATATTGGCCCATAGGATTCTTTTGAGCTCAGCTGTTACCCTGTCCAGTGTGAGCTCCTTTTCTAGCTCATTTATTCTCTTTTTGAGAGCTTTTACCTCTCTTTCTCTTTCAGCCACATTTTGCTTGGATTTGTCATATTTTTCATTGATCTTAGCCAGAGTTTCTTTGGCCTGATTTAACTCTGACATTTGGGCCTCCAAGGCTTGAATCTCATTTCTCAGCTTCTGCATGTCAAGGCTTTCAGCCTGCTCTGTTGTTGTTGCTGAGGTGGAGGGTGCTGCTTGTTATGTCTGCTGACTGGGAGGGGCAGTGGTTTGAGGAGCTTCCTCTAGATTAATTGTTTCTGGAGGAGGTTGTGAAGTTTGTCCTGCCTCCTTTTGCTGCAATGCTGCCTGAAGGGCAGCCTCTGATTCCTCTAGCTTCTCTTGTGTCTGGATGAGCTGTTTGTATAATGTTACCAGCATAGCTGCTACATCCTTGTCTTGTCTGAGCTGGCAACCTCTTCAGTTTGGGGATGAAGAGTTGTTGGGATTTTGATCATCTTCTTTAATGCTGCCATGTCAGCGTCCCTTAGTTTTAGAAGCTCCTGCACTGCTTTGACATCCTTAGGATCATGCCCAAGCTCTATTATGATGTCCTCTAAAGCTTTGATCCTGTTGTGCTTTGCTTGAGAGGATGCCCTTTCCAGCTCAAGTTGTGCAGTGGTATTATTTAGGCTATTTTGTAGCCTGTAGTTCACCAATTTTTTGTCTGCGAAGGAGGCATACACCATCTCACCCATTTGTTTCTGTAATTCAATCTGATCCATTGGGTGGATGTCCTTGGCCAGGACCTCAAGGTTGGTCCTGATGTAATCGGCAACTGACTGTGGTTGTTGCACGACTGGTGTGAAATGGCTCATTATCATTTTTCCCTCATGTGCATCATAAGCAGACATGAGTCTTTGCTGGTTAGTGGGAGCCATTTTCAATAAATGATTATACAATTGCAGCCTTATGGGTTCATTTCTCTTTTTGATATCCTTGAACTGTTGCTTGATGCTCTTTTCACCTTCCCTCTGTTGGCTTGAGGAGCTAACTTCTCCTCCTGCTGCCCTCTCTTGTTCCTGCTGGAAGGAACTTGCTGAGGCCTCCATGCTGGGCAGGCCCATACCCGAAGTTT